>JAODAL010065024.1:0-18425 GCA_025379985.1 Phyllomedusa bahiana | reverse complement strand
TCCTTTGAAGGCTGCCCGGGGGGGGTTCCTAGCGCTACGTACTACTGCGCGGCTGCTGGGGGAAAAGGGGGGGGTTAGGAGCAGTCCCAGCTCCATCAGTAGTAACCTAAGTCGGGGTATGATAAACGTTCCCTTACCCTGTGAGGAGGGCGTCGCCAGCACAGCGCAGAGGCCCTGGAGCAGTCCTAAACCCAAAACGGTTGGGCCTACTTGGACAGCCTCGGACCTGTTAGAAGACCCGCGGGATATGGGCCCCCAAATGGATGTGGGGCGCAATTCCCAAATTTGCAGTGGAAAAAGCTGTCCTCCGGCCCAGTGGGGTGGCATCGGCGGGTGTTCGTGGGGGGGGCCATCGTTCCCCCAAAGGAGAACCCGCGTGTCCAGGGGGAAATGTGGAACGATCCCTTTTCAAGTGAATCAGGGTGGATCGGCCAGATTTCCCCAACCCAATGCTTAGGCGTCGTCTGGGTTAAAAATCCTGCCTCAGCCCTTTTGATGCCGCCACCCGCCTGATGCCACAATCTGCTGCCAGTTTCTCCATCTGCCTCCCACCATCTTTCCAGGGACTGGTATTGCCACCCCCCTCAACACTCTGTCTTGTCCCCCTATGACCCCTGCTGTGTGCTGTTGCCGTGAATCCACACTGTGTCATTGTGCCACTCTCTGACCTTTTGCTGTTGCTCCTGCCTGCCCTACCGGGGGATTTTGCCCTCCCGCTCTTTTCCCCCACCTCCCTTTGTCATTGTCCCTTCTGTGGCTTCCTCCCTTTTTTGCACCTCCAATTTTCATTGTGCCAGCCTGACCTGCTGCTGCGCGTGACCCCCCCTTTGGGGATTGTGCCACTTTTTGGCTCCCTTCGTTTTGCCCCTCCAGAATGTATTGTCCACTCCTGACCCCTCTGTTGCCCGTGCCCCACACTGTGTATTGTGCCACCTGTGGCTAATTCGGGTTTTCCCCTCAGAATGTCATTGTGCCTGCCTGCCTCTATGCTGCGGTGCCTCCCCTTGTCATTGTGCCATCTGTGGCTTTTGTTTTGCCCTCCAGAATGTCATTGTGCCACTTTCTGCCTCTTCTGTGCTGTCGGCCTCCACACTGTGTGATTGGCCACTCTGTGGCCTATTTCTGTTTTGCCCTCCAGAAAGTCATTGTGCCATGCCTGGGCCCCATACTGTTTCCCCGGACCCCCCTTTTATTGTGCCATCTGTGGCTTGGGTTTTGCCCCTCCAGAATGTTTTTTGTGCCACGCCGACCCTAATTGCCGCCGTGACCTCCGTTCAGTCATTGTGCCCTCTGTGGCTTCCCCTGTTTTGCCACCCGAAAAGTATTTGCCACTCTTGACCCCATGCTCCTGCTTTTTGCTCCCCGTGCCCTCCCCAATGTCTTGTGCCCTGCCCCGACCCTTTCTGCTGCCCCCGGGACCCCCCGCTCTAGCATTGTGCCCTTGTGGCTTCCCCTGTTTTTCCCTCCAGGGGAAAGTCCTTTTGCCCCTGCCTGACCTCTTTTGGTGTGGCTCCCCGTCACCTCCACCTGTCACTAAAGTTGCCACCCGAGTTCCCGCTTGTTTTTTTCCCGCTTTCGTGCATGACTTTTTTCAGGCTACATTCCCGCTTGAGTTTTTTGGTCAGTTTTGCCCTCTTAAGTGCCCAGGGAATTTTATAGTGAAGCAATTCTATGAGCGGCGGCAGTCATCTGCGTGTCATACTAAAATACAACATTGTATGAAGACCAAACTCTGCATATTTAAGCATGGCACAACGTTCTACAGCACCCTGCAGGCTCTGTGCAGCCTGGAAATAGCTGCTTGTGATTCGTGCCGAAGTAATTCGGACCGAATTTATTTTTGTCGGAAAATTCGGCGAAGTGACCGAATCGAATTTTTGAGAAATTCGCCCATCTCTAATCGCAATAAGTAATTATGGATTCGTTCCAATGCATAAAATAGCGAAACATTGGAAGATTGCGCTATTATGCGTAACGCGGATCACAGAGATCTCTATTGAGGTTAGCCTTAGGGTACACGTGGACCCACGAAAAAATTTTCTCAATTCCAAAGGGCCAAGTGGCACACCTTGGTTCTAGGTATGGGATTGGGTATTGCCTAGAGGAATTTTCCCCGATATAAAATTTGCAATCCGCATCGGCAGAACAACCAATCCAACATGTAGAATAAGCAACAAAACTAAGAAGAGGTTGGGAATTAATAACCAGGATCTAAGAGATTATTGCTAAACATCTAGTTGCGGTGTATCGATTATGTGCAGAACAGGTGTTTCTGATACAGGTCCTGGGGAGCGATTTCCCATGAGCTTTCCTACCATGGGAACATGGTCTGCTATATGTACGGCCCAATGAGTTCGCAGCTGAGGAGTGAATCCACAATCCGGGAAGACAAAAGTCCGGTGAGTAGTCAATATGCTCTGCGGCGTCTCACATAGGGAGACAATAGCTTACATGCCGTAAGAGGTTGTATTTGTTCATCATTCAGACTATGGCATGGAAGTACTAGATTGATCAGGATTACACAGGGTATGTATTGACAAAATAAGACAGTGCCCGTGTTGAGGGTTTACAAGAGCATGTATGACAAAGAGCAAAAGAAAAAAAAACAGATAGTCGATCAAGCATACACCATAGTTTTGGATTGTAGAGGGGGATGGGAAGAGGTTAGGGGGTAAAACAGGGAGGGAAAATATGGGTAAGGTAAGTAAGGGAAGCAAGGACTCGTGGAACCGCCAACCGCCTCCCAACTACTGGACATGCAATGATATATTGAGCAAACCTAGTTTGCCCTTCGTCAGGGCATATCTCCAACTGTTTGTGCGAGACACCATAGTGTGGAGGCAAAACATTCTTTGATGCGTGCTTGAATGTGATTTGGGAGAATATCTATGATAGGCTTCCAGGTAAGAAATTTTTTTTCCACTCTATTCTCCTTCTGTAAAGCAGATTCTACCCACTCCATTCTGAGTAAGAATGTCAGTTTTTCTAGGAAAATTTGCAAAGTGGGAGGTGATGAGCCTATCCAGGTTTGAAGGACAGTTTTGCGTGCCGCTGCCGAAATATAAAAGAGTAGCATTTCGGTATATTGAGAAGTTTGCAGCTCCGAGCTCTGTAAAATGCCAAACATAGCCCATTGCGGGGTCAAGGAGATGTTGTGGTTAGTGTGAGTTATCGCAAATCGATGTATGCGATTCCAGAATCCCTGAGCGATCGGGCAAGACCAAAAGCAGTGATATAATGTTGCCGCTCTCTTTCGGCCCCCCCCGAACAGGAAGGCGAAGGGCAGCCCCCCCCATAACATAGTTGCGGTGGGGCGACAAATAGCCCCTGTGTAGGATCTTAAAGGGAATATGTCGCCAATTTTTTTTTTTTTTTTACTTATTAACCCCTTCCCGACATTGGACGTATGCATACGCCCTAGCGGGAAGTCACTTCCCGCAAATGGACGTATGCATACGTCCTGGCGATCGCGCGGGCTTGCGGACGAGCCGCGCGCGTTTCGCGAAATGGGACCAGCGGTAAATTACCGCTGGCTTCATGCCGCATCACCCACCGGCGGGAGTGAGCTCCGGCCGCGGGTGTTTAACCCCTTAACTCCAACGATCAATTAAGATAGTCGGAGCTAAGTCGCAGGCAACCTTCAGAAGATCTGAAGATTGGTGTTATAAATCCCCTATGGGGAAAGTAAAAAGAAGTGTAAAAAATAAAAAAGTGAAAAAAAGTGAAAAAAGTAAACACAAACACAAAAAATAAAATAAAAACACGTACACAGCCCTTTTCCCCGTTTACGGGACCCCAAAACGCCCCAAAAAAGATAAAAAATATTAAAGTACACATATTGGTATCGCTGCGTGCGTAACGACACTGTCCTAAAAATGTGTCATATTAATTACCCGTACGGGGTGAACACTTTTAAAAAAACAATCAAAGAATTGCGTTTTTTGGGTTCATCCCGCTGCACATAAAATGGAATAAAAGCGATCAAAAACTCATTTTTAACCCCAAATTTTGTACCAATTAAAACGTCCGTTATCCCGCAAAAAAAAAATCTTACACCTCTCTGTATACGGAAACTAAAAAAAGTTATGGCTCTCAAAAGACAGCGATGCAAAAAAATTTTGTTTTACACAATAAAAACACTTTCTTTTTAAAGTGCTTGAACATAAAGAAACTATTAAATTGGGTTTTCGCCGTAACCGTATCAACCCACAAAGTAAAGCTAACTTGTCATGGATACTGCACAGTGAGCTCTGTTAAAAATAAAAAACACAAAGATTTAAAACTGATCAAAAAGTTTTGTCCCCCAAAAAAAGTCAACTCATCCTGCAAAAACCAAGACCCAACACAGCTCCGTACACTGAAAAATAAAAAAGTTATGGCTCTCAGAAAGCGACGATACAAAAACATGTTTTCCTTTTTGAATAAAAATGTTATTATTGTGTAAAAGCAGTAAAACATGAAAAAAATATACAAATTTGGTATCCTTGTAATCGTATCGACCTGCTGAGTAAAGCTAGAATGTCATTTATACCGCTGTAAAAAATAAAAATAAAAAAACACTACCAGGATTGCTTTATTTTGTTCAAATGCCTCACAAAAACCCTTAATAAAAAGTGATCAAAGCGTCATATGCCCCCAAAAGGGTTACTTAAAAAAACGTCAACCCATCCCACAAAAAACCGCCCATAATCAGCTCTTTATACAGAAAAATAAAAAGCTATGGTTGTCAGAATAGGACAGCATAAAAACGCAATTTTTATAGACCTATTTCTATTGTGTAAAAGTAATAAAACATAAAAAAAAATATAAAATGTATATCTTTGTAATTTTACCGAGCACATAGTAAAGTTATCCTGTTTTTTATCCCGTACGGCGAACATTGTAAGAATGAAGCCCAAAAAAGAATGGCGGAACTGTGTTTTTTCCCCCCATTTTTATAGCCCAATACTGAAAAAAAAACTATGCAACACCTGTGCGCCCAAAATGCACAGTAAGCCCCTAGATGAGATCCCTGAGGGGTGTTGAATCCAAAATGGGGCGACTTCTGGAAGGTTTCACCTGTTCGTATTTGGGGGTTTGCAAATGCGGACATGGCCCCCCAACATCGGGTTCTAAAACCAAATAGGCACCCTCCCTTGTACCCCCTGCCATGCGCCCAAACAGCAGTTTACACCCACCTGTATGGTATTGCCGAACTTGGAAGAAATTGCTTAACAAAATTTGGGATGCTTTTTTTTTTTTTTTACAGGATTCCTTGTAAAATGAAAAATTTTCAGCTAAAATTGCTGTTTGTTGGAAAAAACAACATTTTAATTTTCCAGCTTAACACTAAAAAAAATTTTTGAATTCACCTGTGGGGTCTATATACTCCGTGCACACCTGGATATATTCCTTAAGGGGTGTAGTTTCCGATATGGGGTCTATTTAGGGATGTTTATTAAATTTTAGCACCTTAGGGCGTCTGCAAACCTGAAATGACGCCTAAATAAAATCGTAATGAAAATGAGACCCCAGAGTCCGGTAGGTGCACCTTCTATTCTGGGGCTTGTGGTTGAGCCAAATCGTGCACTAGGCCCACATATGGGATACCTCTGAAAATGGCACAATCTGGGGAATCAATATTAAGTTGCATTTCCCTGATCACATCTACCGTGTTCTTGTGAATAATGGATAAAAATTGAAAATCTGTAAAAAAAAAGTAAAATTTTGAAATTTCACCTCCACTTGCTTTAATTCCTGTGAAACACCTAATGGGTTAATAAACTTTCTAAATGCCGTTTTGAATACTTTAAGGGGTGTAGTGTCTTAGATGAAGTCATTTATGGGGGGATCTAACATACAGGCCAATCAAAAGTTAGAACTGGACTGGTCCCTAACAAAATGTATATTGCAAATTTTCTGGAAAATGTGAAAATTACTACTACATTTCTAAGCCCCCTAATGACGTAAATAAAAAAAAGACATTTAAAAAAAAGATGCCAACCTACAGTAGACTTTTGGTAGATGCTAGTTATAAGCTATTTTTAGTGGAATATCTATCTGTCTTGCACACAGAAATTTTTGAAGTTTGAAAATGGTAAATTTTTCAAATTTTTCACGATTCTTTGATATTTTTCACAAATAAACAAGGACTTTTTGAACCAAAATTTCTTACCATCTTAAAACACAATGTGCCACGAGAAAAAAAACATCTGAATCACATGGATAGGTAACAGTGTCAAAAAGTTATTCTCACGTATAGTGACATGCCAGATTTCAAAAAATGGGTCTCTGTCAGAGAGGCCAAAACTGGCTCCGGCGGTAAGGGGTTAAATCAAGACCCTGATGAATAGGCTTTTCCTCTCAGTCGTTTTTATTTCCTGATTGTAGATTTCTCTATTCGGCCGTCTATATATGATTGTGGGGAAGAAATTCTTGCTTGCACTGCTTTAACAGCAGTCAGAGAGATACTTTACAGCAGCTTCATTCCCATAGGATTCTTAAGACAGTTTCTGTCCCATAGACGTCTATAGGAGAGTTTTCACTGTGAGCTGTGACATCTCCTCTTGTGACTGGTGGATTGTGTGTTATCTGTACACAATGGTGTCACCTTTCAGCTTGACCCTGCTTTTACTGATAATGAGCAGACTGCTGAAAAGCTCTCTAAACAGAGCAGGAAGTGTCAGACGATTATTTGGCTTAGTGGCCAAAGTGAAAACTACAGGACTTAAGAATTATTAAAAAAAATACTGAAAGTGATCTGGAAAATTAAAAAAAAAAAACAACCAAAAATTCCTACAAAATGTGTTTAACATAAAAATGTGATTTAAACAAGTCATTTTTTGATGACACATTCCCTTTAAGGGACAGGTACTTGGCAGTTATTTAGCAGCTCTCACGGTAGCCTTTAGCATATTCTCCACCGTTAAGTGTGGGATATCCTCTCTCCATTTACATAGTCCCTTTGCCCTATTTTCGTATAGGAGGGGAAATCCTAGATAAGTGTAGTAACCCGAGTTACGTCCTCGAGAATTTGAGTTGTTTATCAATTTTTTAATCAGGGAATCATCAACCAACGTCTAAAAATTGGGTGGGATTTGCCTGACTGAAAAGTCGGGTTTTGTATAAAAGTGAGGGTAAGAGAGGATTCTTCAGATAGAGAGAGCCTCCTTCGCGCCAATCGCCACGTCTTCCAAGGTGTAATCAGTAGAGGGTTTTCCTTTACCGTAAGTGGCAGAGAATTAAATGGCAAGTGCAATAAGTTAGTTAGAAGTATACCTGGACAGAAACTAGCTCCAAGCGCTGTTGGCGTGTATGTTTGGGAGCCTGAGAGCCAATCCTGCAGTATGCAGAGATTGGCGGAAATATTATATAATTTGATATCCGGGAAGTTGATTCCCCCATTAGCTTTACGCTGTTGCAATATATTCAGGGGTATCCTAGCCCTCTTGCCCTGCCAAATAAATGTTTTAAATAATGTGTTGATAAGTCTCTCGTCCCGTGGGCGAATGGAGATGGGCAAGGTTCGGAATAAGTACAACAATTTGGGAAATACTATCAATTTCAAAAGATTGGCTCTACCAAGCACAGAGAACGCAAGCACGGCCTGTCAGCTCTCCTGGTCGTGTCTAATGCAAACTTTTAAGTAACTAAGGGCTTGTTAAGAAAGCTGTAGCTCTCACGGGCTTCACTTTTTGTAATCACATATATTTATAAAAGTGATGAAATACCCATTTTGGAGGATCCTACGTCAACATTATATCGTGGCAAAACCCCTTTAAGTCCCCCACACGCAAAAAAAAAAAAAAAGACACATTTATAAAGAAGAAGACACAGTCGTTCACGCGCTCAAAATAATCAGCTTTAAACCTTTTTCCCAATGCTGTTTGGCTGTGCTGCAACCTCTCTTTCAGAAGAGCCCTTGACTAACGGGATAATCATCTCTACCAGATGGTTAAAAAAGTTAGCTTGTCCCCGATTGGGAGCATACGCATTAATAATCGTAAAAATGTGTCCCCCAATATTAAGAATCAGGATGATGTAGCGCGCTTTTGTGTCTATCCAACTAGCTTGAACCTGGTGTACCAAGGATTTATGGATCGCTATCGCAACTCCCTTGAATCTGGAGTTTTGGTTGTGGGCAAAAAACCAATCTGTATAACACTTATTGCAGATGCTGGGAGCGTAGCCAACTTTGAAATAGTAAAGTACTAAAGGATATATCTGCCATGTTTTAAATCAGAAGGCAAGAGTGATAGCACTGTTGTAAAAAAGGGGAGCCTAGGCCCCACCCACCCTTCACTACGGCTCTTTTTAGAAAAATTATCTTTTCTGCTGCGTATGGATTGGGTGGATGCTTCTTTACAGAAAGAATCAAGAGTTGAAGGATTTTTCCTAACCTGGCAGCCAATAATTACCGTATATACTCAAGTATAAGCCGACCCGAGTATAAGCCGAGGCACCTACTTTTGCCACAAAAAGCGGGAAAGCTTATTGACTCGAGTATAAACCTAGGGTGGAAAATGCAGCGGCTACTGGTGAATTTTAAAAATAAAAATAGATACCAATAAAATTACATACGCAGTTTAATGTCCCCCATAGGCAGATATAGGCTGGTATAGGCAGTTTAATGTCCCCCATAGGCAGTTTAATGTCCCCCATAGGCAGATGTAGGCTGGTATAGGCAGTTTAATGTCCCCCATAAGCAGGTTATAGGCATGTATAGGCAGTTTAATGTCCCGATAGGCAGGTTATAGGCAGGTAATTGCCCCCATAGGCAGGTATAGGTCCTCATAGACAGGCTATAGGCAGGTATAGGTCGTTATAGGCAGGCTATAGGCAGGTAATTGCCCCCATAGGCAGACTATAGGCAGGTATAGGTCCCCCAAGGCAGGTCATAGGCAGGGTATAGGCAGTACTAGGTAGGTATAGGTCCCCCTAGATAGGCTATAGGCAGGTTATAGGCAGTACTAGGCAGGGTATAGGCAGTACTAGGCAGGCTATAGGCAGTACTAGGCAGGCTATAGGCAGTACTAGGCAGGCTATAGGCAGTACTAGGCAGGCTATAGGCAGTAATAGGCAGGCTATAGGCAGTACTAGGCAGGTATAGGCAGGCTATAGGCAGTACAAGGCAGGCGATAGGCAGGTATAGGTCCACTAGGCAGGTATAGGCAGGTGTAGGTAGGATTTTAAAACAAAAAAAACACCCACTTTCCTCGATCCCCGCTGCTCGTCTCCCCGGTGCGCTCCTCGGTCTTCTCGGCACAGGCGGGTGATGTCATCAGGCCGCGCACGCAGCATGATGACACACGCTGCCTGTGCCGGAAACTCCGGGCAGCCGCGAGTATGCAACCGCCCGGAGTCCACTGCGGAGCACGGAGCGCTCGCTCTCTGCACAGCAGTGGTATCTCTTCCCCTGTGTGCGCTCCGGGGGAGTCGCACACAGGAGAGGAGATCGCTGACAGCGCCTGGGCCACCGCAGTGCCCGGACGCTGTCAGCTGACTCGGGATTCAGCTATATGCGCTCCCTGAGGAGTCGCATATAACTGAAGCGTCCCTGTCGGCGCACGGGCCATCGCAGCGCCCGAGCGCCGACAGTGACTCGAGTATAAGCCAAGGGGGGTATTTTTCAGCACATTTTTTATGCTGAAAAACTCGGCTCATACTCGAGTATATACGGTAATATTCTTCCTGATCATATAAAAGCCCGCTGGCTTTTAATATACCACCTGGTATTTGGAGTGTGCTGCTGGAGGTCAACCGCCGATATTAGATAATCCGCCACCCTGCTGAGTGGAGACTGACAATCACTTGTTGTCACCATTCCTCTCACCTTTTTCGGAGGGGGGACTCGCGCGCCCCTGGATATCTCTTCCCCTTTCCCCTCTTTTTTTTTCCCCTTTTTCTCTCTTTCCCCCTAGGGTGCTCCAGGCATCTTATCTGAAGCCAGTTAGATTCCATGAAAGGAAACTGCCTTATTCCTGGCATTACTTGCCTTTATGCCTGATTTTGACATTGCTCTGATATTAGGTTCTGAACATGTTTGAACTGTTATTTTGTTCTATAATCAGTCCAGCATTGCGTGTTATTTTATGCTAGATAATTGTAGTTTCTGTTCAGATTTACATATTTACAGATTGTAAGTGCATTTCTAATCTCCCTCGTATCCACCCTTTCCCCGGCATTCCCCTCCCACCCCCACCCCCCTTTCCTGATTTCCCTTTGTTGTTCCCCCATGTTGGGGGTATTCTTTGTTTGTATCTATTAATCTGAAAGCACTAATAAAAATAACGTTTAAAAAAAAAAAGGGGGAGCCTAAACACAGCGCTCAGACAGATGAGTAAAGCAAGAAAAAGCAAGATGATCAGAGGGGAGGGGAGAAAGAGAGAAGAAAGAAAAAAAAAAGGAGGAGGGGGGTTTAATAATAAGGGGAGGTGGAAAGGAAATTTAACGCACACTCACAACAAACAAACACAGAAATCCAGAAAGCAGGTAGAACAAAATTGACCTGTAGCTGGGACTTACTTGGCGACTAAGGGCCCGGGCGTTCAGAGGCAGGATGCGCCGGGCCCCGCTGCTCCGTGTCCGCTGGCAGTAAACTGTTATGTTAACTGCTGGCAGGCGCAGGAGCCGAAATACCGGGGTAGTAGATGTGTTAGCAGCTGCCCTGGGGCCTGGGCCCCCCTAAGAGCCGGGCCCGTGGCAGCCGCTACGTCTGCTACCCCTGTAGATATGCCCCTGATGTCCATTTATAGTGTACATGGACCAAACTCGGGAGGTTCAGCATTTTTTATATCTCTGGAACAGGTTTTTCAAAAGGACGTGACACCATACAAAGTGATTGGGGGGGACCTGAACACGGTATTGTCCACCAAATAAGATAGGAAATACATAGATGAGATAGGGAGAAGTGAGCCTCAACAAGAGAAACTCTTGACGCAATTTATGGATCATCAGGAGTTAACAGACCCTTGGAGAGTGATGCATCCGGAAGATAGGGAATTCATGCATTTTTCACACCCACATTCAGCCTGGTCACATCGACTATATTCTCTTACCATCTAGGTTTTTATCACAAGTAGAACAAGTGGCGATAAATTACATGAAAATTTCTGACCACTCACCCGTTACACTAGATTTACAAATTCATATTCCCAGAGGGGCGGAGTATATTTAGCAATTCCCAGGCTATTTGGCCCATGATGAAGAGTTTCAAAACACCCTTAGGGGTTGGTGGCTAAAATATCATGCAGGCAATGTAGATTCAGTTACTTCTACCCAAGTACTCTGGGATGCAGGCAAGGCAGTCATTAGGGAGCGCCTAATTTCTTACATCACCGGGCTTAAACGTAAAATTACTGACAAAATTAAAATTCTTTAGCAACTCCCTACGACATGCATACTCGGTTTTTCTGGCAAATCCGTCAGCAGAAAATAAGGCCAACTGGAAGGAAACAAAACAGACTTAAACTATGGTTACAGAAAAGGGAGGAATCTAAAGATTTATTCAAATATGGCAAAAAAACGGGTCTTTTACTGGTCAGGTTAGCGAGGGGGAGAGTCCCCAGGTCTACCATTCTGGCATTGAGGGGCGTGGATGGACCTTTACGCAATTCAGGCATGTAAATAGACATATTACGTACTTTCTATCAAACACTATATACTGATGAAAACCCGAATGATGATCAGTCACAACAATGGTTGCGGGGTATTCATCTCCCTACTTTACCGGATCGGAACGACCTGGGGTCTCCCCTCTCTCAGGAGGAATTAGAGAGGGCAATCTTTGGACTCTGGACTGGACGGCTTCTCTAGAGAATATTTCTAAATTCTAAGGAACCAAATTTCACAAACCTGGGCTGATCTATACAATAACTACTTACCCATTCCTGAAACTTCCAACACTGCATATATTAAAATGATACCCACACAAGGCAGAGACCCCACATTGCCAACATCATAAAGACCAATCTCATTGATCAACGTGGACTTAAAATATTAGCTAAAATATTGGCAGACAAATTATCCTGGGTAATTCCTGCTCTTATTGGCTCGCAGCAGGTCGGATTCGTTAAAGGACGGTCTGCGGTAGCCAACATCAGGACGGTTTTGATGGCCCTGCAGGCTGCCCAATCAAAAGATGTTCAACATTCAAGAGCAGCCCTATTAATGGTCGATATGGAAAAAGCATTTGATTACGTGGATTGGGGGTGGCTCTATCTTGTCCTAGACAAAATAGGACTACGTCCCTTTAAAGCCTTCCTATCTTCACTGTATTCAAATCAAAGCACGAGAGTGTGCATCCCAGGTTTTATATCCCAACCATTTACATTACAAAGAGGCACTAAACAGGGATGCCCACTGTCGCCACTACTTTTTGATCTAGCGGTGGAACCTTTTGCCCAGTTTCTACTATCTAACCCGGTCTTCGAAGGCATTTTGATGGGAGGGCAAGAACTGAAGCTATGTTTGCTGATGATATCTTTTACACAGCAAACCCAGAGAGAGATCTAGAGGGTCTTTTCCGACATCTTCGTACTATCTCAGAGTGTTCAGGTTTTAGAATAAATGAATCAAAATCTGAAATTTTATATATTTTGGGGAACGGAAAGATATCCGGAAGGGGTCCTTTAACAGAGAACGTGGTGATGGCCAAAGACTATATTACATATTTGGGGATAAAAATTGGGCGCACCCCAGAGTCTATTTATCGTTTGAACTCCGCCACCCCCCAGATTCAAAAGATAGCAAAGGATTTAGAAAGGTGGACCCGCCTGCCGTTATCACTAGTGGCAGACTGTCATCACATTCACATGATGGGCTTTCCAAAGTTGTTACATCCTCTTCAAATGAACCCTCTTTTATTAAAACACTCTGACGTCAATAAATTGAACTCTGTCTTCCTGAAATTCATCTGGTCCTCTAAAAGAGCCATGATTGCTCTTTATTCCTTTATTGATCAAAATCACGCTTTTGACATTAATATAATTGTTTCTAGAAACCTCTCCTGTACAAAAGTATCTATGTATGTAACTGATACAATGTGTCTGTTGCTCAACAACTTTTTATATCACCGCACTGCAACTTTGCTTTGTAAATTTAAGATTTTGGAAAATTAATAAAATGTTCCAAAAAAAAACCCCACAAAACAGAATGTGTCATAAGAAAACAATCTCTAATTCACACAGATAGGTAAAAGTATCAAAGTTATTCTCACAAAGTGAAACATGTCAGATTTCAAAAATGGGTTTCTGTCAGGAAGGTCAAAACCGGCTGCGGCAGTAAGGAGTTCAGAAATAAGGCATAAAGAGATAGAAAACCGAAGACTCTAACCTGTCTTAGATCAAACTGTGACTCAAGCAATATAAATTACCATCAATTTGAAAAACCATGTACTACACATGTGCAAGCATTCTGTAAAATGTCTCAAAATAAAGAAATATTAAGAGCTCACCTTCGTAGCTTTCTTTACAAACTTTGCATTATCTTTTTCTATATCATGCCAAGAACGAATGGGAATTTTTAGCTCATCACCAACTACCATTCCAGGTCCTTGAGTGGCTGGTCCTCCAATGAACATCATAATTCTAGCACCAGTGTTCGGAAAAGTACACTATTGAAAAAGAACAAGATGCAGCATATTTATAATCTTTAGCTTAAGGGTATGTTCACACAGCGTATTGGCAGGACGTACTCCGGGGCGTAATTGCGCTGCAATGTGCCTGAAGTATGCCTCACGAATACAATAAAAATCATAGCACTCATTAAGCGCTATATTACAAGAGAGGGTGAATGGGGAACGAGCCAGAGCGCTGTGGGAAGTACACGCTGGCCATTGCAAGATACGCGCCGCTATACGCATGTGAATTCACCCTAATAGTTTACTAAAGCTGTGGATATTCGTATTGAAGGCAATTTTGGCACAGCATTGCAAAGACTATTGTTTGAACGAGAAACCTGTCATACACCTGATTTGTATGATCTTTTTTGCACTTTTTTTTTTATATTGATCGAGATTTCCAATAAATTGAATAATTATTCTTAAGGACTAACAAATCGTGAATTATCCTGGTTTGTTTAGTAATACTACTGTTTCTGAATGTATTTTTACATAATTCATATTCCTGAAGGATCCAAAATTATGAGATATCTTTTGCCATTCTTTGCTTTGTACAATTCTTCTGTTATTCCCCTTGGAAATAAATGGACAACTATAAGTATGAATAAATTGACAACTGTTAAGTGTTTCTACACATATTGACATTGCCAATTCTAACAGAATGAACAGTGCCAGACTGTATATGAGCGTAGCACATTTTAACTAAAACTAAAGGTTTAAACATGCTATCAATTCTTACCTCAAGAAGCCCAACTGCAATAGAAAGGGCAACCCCTGATGATCTCAGTGGCCTCCTTCCTTGTAGAACAGGCCATGGATCTCGTTGAAGCTCACCTAGAAGGTCAGTTAGGTTCATGTCAATCTTCTGCACAGGCTGCAAAAATCTGTAAGACAAAATAGCCGATTATTGACTGAGGGTACATTTTCTTTAGTTCAATGTTCACAAAATTGTACTTTTATTATTTAGCACACCAAACCAGGCTTTATCAAACTTTGTACTGTGGCCTCACCAGCAGATCCATAGGAAGGGATATATCTCTCCTTGGGGAGAGCACCATATAGATGTAGAGATTTGAAAACTGCCTTTTTGCAACATGTTTTGTGACATGTTGGTGCTGCATTGTGGAGTTTATTAGTTCTGCTAATGGGTAATATGTGCACTGCATGGTGTTATCTGGTTGGTGCTGCTGGGGATAATACCCCTACTGTGGTATTTGATGCTGTTTACATATTTCTTATAAGGGCTTGGTAGAGAGTAAATAATGGTTTCAGGTACTTTTAAAAATATAAATAGCATTAAAAAAGTGCTACATCACCTTTATTTTGCAGTGTTTTTTATTTTTATTTTGAGGGGTGGAAATTCCTTTAAAGAGTACCTATCACCTCCATACAAACACACAAAAATTGATAGAAGATGAAATTATAAGACTTTTCTCAAATACATGTCATAGATTGTAAGCCCTCGCGGGTAGGGTCCTCTCTCCCTCTGTCGTACCAAATGTCATTAATCACTTATTGTACTCGTTTGACTTATGTATGTAACCCCCTTGAATGTACAGCACCCTGAAATCAATGGCCTTTAAAATACTTATTATTATTATTAATAAGCAATCCAGAGGATTTCCTTCAGTTTTACAGGGAAACAAGTTTTACATTCACTTTGTAACTCAGAGATCCGTATCAATCTGTTGGGAGATACCAACTGTGCAGGGGGAGTGGAGGGCACAGCTGCTTGTATAGGGTCATCAGAGTTTCACTACATACAGTACAGCAGGCACAGCACACTAAGACTATGTCTACACTGCAGTGGACAAAAAAGACCTGAAAGCCAAATACTAAAAACTGAGTTTTCTGTCCACTGCCTGTCAAAAGCAGCTGAAAAAACAGCAGTTTATTCTTGCACTTTGTGTTTTTTGGCGCGGTTTTAACCCGCGTTTTTGTTTGTCTTCTAGTCTGGTTTTCAATGTATGCATAAATTAAGCCATTGGATGTAACTCCACCCTACAAAAGGGGATGGAAAGCACATTATTGCATTTATATGGAATCTTGTAGTCGTTTTAATGATTTTGGCACTAGTAAAATTATCTCGCTTTTGTAGCCAAAAAGTACTTTTCTTTTTTAATGGGTTTTGGCACTAAAATCCTTATTTTTACGGATTTTGGCACTAATAAAGTTATGTCGCTTTTTCCGCTACAAATCTGTTTTCTTACAGATTTTGGCAGTACAATACTTTTTTTTGCTGATTTTGGCGCTTATAGAGTTCTCTCTTTTGTCGCTAAAAATACTGGGTTTTACGGATTTTGCCGCTAATAAAGTTACCTTGCTTTTGTCAATAAAAATACTTTTTTTTTTTTTTAATGGATTTTGGCGCTACTGTTATCTCGCTTTTGCTGCTAAAAATCTGGCTTTTTACAGATTTAAATTGATCTTCTAAATCTGTAAGAAAAAAGGATTTTTAGCAACAAAAGCGAGATAACAGTAGCGCCAAAATCCGTAAAAAAAAGTATTTTTTAGTATTAAAATCCGTTAAAAAAAAAAAAAAAAAAAAAAGGATTTTAGCGACAAAAATGTCAACTTTATTATTGCGGATTTTGGTGCTAAAATCCATTAAAAAAAAAAATGCGTATTTTGCCATCAAAAGCAGGATAAATTTCTTAGCATCAATCTGTAAAAAAGTATTTTAGTGCCAAAATGCGTCAAAAAAATTATTTTTAGCGACAAAAGCAAGATAACTTTAATAGGGCGAAAATCCGTAAAAAGAGTGTTTTAGTGTTAAAATCCATAAAAAAAAGTATTTTAAACACCAAAAAACGTATTTTTAGCAACAAAAGCGAGAACTTTAAAAGCGCCAAAAATCCGGAAAAAAGTATTTTTTTTAATCAACAAAAAGGAGAACTTTAATAGCGGCAAAATCTGTAAAAGAAATCTTCGCGCCAAAATCCGTAAAAAAAAACTTATTTTTAGCGTCACAAGCGAGATAACTTCCAAGCAACAAAATCTTCCAAGAAAAGGATTATAGCGCCAAAATCCTTAAAAAAAAAAAAAACGTATATTTAGTGTCATTAGTGCAAAAATCTTGAATTGTGCAAAAAAAAGTTAGCGACAAAAACATGATCATTTTATTACAAACGGTATGAATGAGAGCGCACAGGACATCTACCTGGTGACAGTCCAGCCTCCCACCTGCCCGCTGACACCGCCGAGATCCAGAGGCACCGCAAAACCTGCCGAGACGCTAGCGGAGGACCAGAGCTCACCAGCGACCGCAGCTTAACCCAGCCTCCAGCAAAGTGCACCCAGGTGGGAACAGTGGAGTGAGACAGGGGAGGCGGGACTCAATAGCGGCACTCACATCAGTGGATCATCAGGGGACATACTCTTTCCACTCATCTTCCTCCTAGTGACGGAAAGCGCAGCCATCTTTGAAAGGGGGCCCGAGTCATAATACAGTGCTCCATCTGCCGCAGCACATCACAAACACAACACAAACCTACTGCATCACCACCATTCAAGGGGACTGCTTATCAACCAAAACCTCCTATCATTGAACGAGGAGGGCTTCTGTGGGAACAAGTTTCAAGCAACCACCACTGCACAACTATTCTCTCTTCTGAAACTTACACTACATTGGATAAACCACAATCAAACGGCTTCTCTTCTACCAACTGCTAATCCACGGTGCCATCTAGAGGACATCTACAGCATTTGTTCACTTTCCCCACAATCAGTTCTTGTTGATGCAAGTATCAATCTTGCAAACAGCGACACCTCATGGAGAATCAATTTCTTGCATCCACAATTGTTTTTTCTATAATCTGCTGCTCCAGAGAAGAGCACAATTCTGGCCTCTGGAACTAACTACCCCTGACTCAGTAGCTCGTCTACCTCCTCACATGGATGCGCGACTACCAACCACGGGGGTATCTGGCATCTAACAACTGCCATCTCTCTCTCTCAACTTCTCCATAATGGACAAATTTCTACACAACTCCTATACCCCGCTAACTCTGCGACAAAAGAGACTCTCTTAAGCTCCATCCTCCTCCACTTTCGTCGTGACCAGAGGCCAATCATTAAAAGACAAAACGATGCCGATGCCGAACTATCGCAAAACCACAGTCGCAGAGGGGTCACAAATTCTTATCAGCAACGAGGACATTACACCACCCAATCGGTCTTCTCCTACTAGCCCTACAGCTTCTCACTCAACTGAAACTGACCAGGCGGTGTCTGTGGCGCAGGAGGTCTTCCGTCTTATGACACCCTATCTTGACAAATCGATATGATTCAGGCATCCAGCTCAGCTCTCTCACATATTACCGCCAATGCCCAGGAGATTGTGGACCTCGAAACCAGGATCACATCCTGTGAATCTAACATTGCCTGAGCCAAACATGAAATCTCCCAGCGGACATTATCCTATGCAACAAATTGGAGGATCTTGGGAACCGTGAACGCCGCAATAACTTGCACTTCGTCGGCATCCCAGAGAACATATAGGGAGAGGCACTCCCACTCTACCTGACCAAAGAGCTTGTATCAGCCTTGCAATTGGATGTCCCACACGGTCTCCTCTACAGCAAAAGAGCTCACTGCCTGGGTCCACTCTGAAGAGAGTTGGGCAAGTCACGCCAAGTCAAAGCGAGATATGCCAACTGGACAAAGTGCTAAAAGCCTACTGCACCCAACCATCACTTATTGTGGATGGAAACCCTATACTTATCTTTCAGGATTCAGCTGCAGTGACCTCGAAAAGAAAGGCCTTCATCCCACTATGCCATCTACTCTATGAACGAAATGTCCACTTCCAATACTAACCCGGTTGGGT
>JAODAL010065023.1:0-18425 GCA_025379985.1 Phyllomedusa bahiana | reverse complement strand
GGAATAGACCGGGGGCGCTTGCTACGATGGGTTGGCAGATGCGCGCGCCCTTCCGCCAGATGCACTTGCTATCTATAGTGGTAGAATGAGGGCGGAAGCAAGACGACGCACTCTCTACCCCGGCGCGCTTGCGCAGTAGGCATAGACATATGCGATGACGCTCTTCCGGCAACACGCTTGAGATCTAGAATGGTAGGATAGAGGCGGAAGTGACATATGTGATGACACACTTCCGCCAGTACGCGTGGGATCTAGAGTGGTAAGATAGGGGCGGAAGTGAGATAACGCACTGGCGCGCCTGCGCAATAAACATTGATACACGCCGATGTAGTGCTTTCAGATACCATGCTGGATTTGAACATCTATGATTGGTAAGTGAAATTTGTGGGGTGGAGCATTTGCCCTTTATAAGGGCATTGCATACAAACAGGGATTGCTTCACCAATATATCAACATTGGGAAGTACTATGATATCATTTGTATATCCCTTGGCATAGCTACTCTATGTGGTCCCCTGATGAACCCCTGTGGACCGATATAGGGGGGAAACGCGTTGGGATGGGGCTATGTGCCTTCTAATAATCATCGTTTCTATAGTAAGAATTTAGTATAGGGATAGTCATCAAGTGATGGGGCCGTCCCTTTTGGGACGCTTACTCTGTCATGTGCGAGGAAAAAGCATAGGGATTGTGTTGTTTTTGGGACATCCTGATTTTGATACATGGAGTTTCTTTTCTAGCGTGATGGTGCAAGGAATTTACCTTGGTGAATCTTCTAATTGTGAGTAATGACACATTAATTATTGATTGATTAATCTGCTAATCGTGAGCAATGATACATTAATTATTGATTTATATACACTGTCTCTTTGAAAATCCTCATTATTGGAAAAGTGAGATTTTAAAGTTTGTATGTAAAGTGTCTGTTATAATCACCGAATTTTGGTGTTTTAATTGAGGAATTATTAAAAGTTATTTTCTATTTTTTTAGTAGGGCCCTAGATAGTGTTCTTTTCTGTGATTGTCCATGGATGCTGGAGCAACGGATGATGGTGCGTCGGCGGCAGCTGGTGGAGGTAGACGGGCCGCAAGGTTCTGCATCATAGCCGCTAACTGGTCGATACGTTGGCTCTGCTGGGCGACTGCCGTCGTGACATCCCGCAGATCGGGCAGAGGTACCCTGGCGGAATCCATGGCCAGTCCGTACTGTAATGCAGAGGTGGATTCGCTGGACCACCACAAGCGATGATAGTTAAGCCACGCCAGGGAGCGGAGTCTAAGTAGCCCCCGGTATTAACCAGAGCCCGCCGCAAAGCGGGATGGACTTGCTGCGGCGTGAGGCTACCAGGTGGTACAAAGACGTAATCCAGAGGCGTAGTCAGGGACAGGCAGAAGGTCAGGGCAGGCGGCAGATGTCCGTGGTCAGAGACGGGCAGACGATCAGGGCAGGTGGCAAACAGGGGTCAGGACCGCAGAGTGATGGTCGCTGGCAGCCACGGCACCCGTGCTGGACCCCCTGTGGGCAGAGGGGCGATCGTGGGGAGCAGCGGCGCCCGCGACCCCCGTGACAATTGTTATCAGGTTAAGTGATACTATAACCCAGTTGATTAAGATTAGAACTAGATGTGATAATATCTAGATTTAGTAAGATTATACCCAGGTTGTGTAAGATTATAATTAGGTTGAATAAGATTATAATCAGGTTGAGTAAGATTGTAACTAGGTTGAGTGTGATAATATCTAGGTTTAGTAAGATTATACCCAGGTTGTGTAAGATTATAACTAGGTTGAATAAGATTATAATCAGGTTGAGTAAGATCGTAACTAGGTTGATTAAGATTCTATCTAGGTTTAGTAAGATTGTAACCAGGTTAAGTAAGAAAATCAGGTTAAGTAAGATTATACCTAGCTTTAGTAAGATTGTAACCAGGTTGAGTAAGGTTATCATCAGGTTAAGTAAGATAACCAGGTTCAGTAAGGTTATCATCAGGTTAAGTAAGACTATCATCAGCTTTATTAAAATTATAACCCAGTTGATTAAGATAATAACTAGGTTGAGTAAGATTGTTGTCAGGTTGAATAATATTATAATCAGGTTGAGTAAAATAATAAGTATGTTGAGTAAGATTATTATCAGGTTGTTTAAGAAAATATTCAGGTTAAGGAAGATTATAATCAGATTGAGTAAGATTATCCCCAGGTTAAGTGAGATTATAACCCAGTTGATTAAGATTGGAACTAAGTTTAGTAAGATAATTGTCAGGTTGGATAATATTATAATCAGGTTAAAGTGTGATAATATCTAGGTTGAGTAAGATTATAACTAGGTTGAGTAAATTTATCAGGTTGAATATGATTATAATCAGGTTGAGTAAGATTGTTATCAAGTTAATTAAGATTATTATCAGGTTGTTTAAGAAAATATTCAGGTTAAGGAAGATTATAATCAGATATAGTAAGATTATCCTGGGTTTTTAAATAAGAATTTGCAACCAGGTTGAGTAAGATTTTTATTAGGTTGAGTAAGATTATCACCAGGTTAAGCGAGATTATAACCCCATTGATTAAGATTGGAACTAAATTTAGTAAGATAGTTGTCAGGTTGAATAATATAATAATCAGGTCGAGTGTGATAATATCTAGGTTGAGTAACATTATAACTAGGTTGAATACGTTTGTTATCAGGTTGAATATGATTATAATCAGGCTGAGTAAGATTGTTATCAAGTTAATTAAGATTATTTTCAGGTTGAGTAAGATACTATTTCGGATGAGTAAGAATATATCAAGCTTGAGTTCGATTATCATTAGGTTGAGTGATATTATACCCAGGTTGAATAAAATAATAATCAGGCTGAGCAAGATGATAACTCAGTTGAGTAGGATTACAATCAGGCTGAGTAATTTTTCAGTCCATGTTTCCTACGTTCTCCTATTTTCCTTTTTCTAGCATTAGAAGTTCCCTGTGAGCAGGAGAGTGCGCAGTTACTTATTTGAGGCATATTCTGTCACATTGCCGATGGGAACACCAACTCTTAATACGACCCTGCCTGTAGCCCCATCATTTTAAACTGTGCAGTAAAATCTCACCTCTCCACCGGAGCTGTGATTTTATATGTCTCAATGTGAACCTGCACATAAGGTGTCACAACAACAGATTGCATGATTTCCTTTATTTGTATTGTGTTACACGAGGCTGTTCACACTGTCACTGCAGCACTTTATAACTTTAGTGCTACCTTAAAAAAAAAAAATGAAACCACAGTCGTTGTCCCTACACTTCTTCCCAGTCTCAGGAAGGGAACGTGGACTTGAATTGTACGCTTGACACCAGGTGAGTGAAGGTAGAGAAGTATCTGTATGGTTTGCTTTAGCAGACGTTCCACAAGCCGATAAAATGTAGCCGGGCAATGTTCTGCATTAAAGGGGTTGTCTCACTACATTGATTCATCTCACCTCAGTCCTGTTTTCTTGGTTTCATGTTGAATTCAGGGGGATGTTTTACTGGCTTCCACTAGGCTGCCGTAAAGCCAGGTCTGTAGCTGTAGCAACCAGTGCAGGCAGCCTATACATAAAGATCAAACAGGTTTGTAGCTATAGCAACCACGCTTGACGCCTATCAGGAGACATTACACAGGTCTGTAGCTATAGTGACCAGTGCTGGCCGCCTATCAGGAAGATCAACAGGTCTGTAGCTATAGCAACCTGAGGAGCTGATGCAGCCCATACAAAAGGGGATATCTAGGAATAAGTAAGACACTGTTAATGGACACATATTGGAAAGTGACTTTTTTTTACGATCTTTGACATAAAAAGCAGCGATCCCTGGAGTGAGACAACTCCTTTAAGCTATTATGTTCGCCTTCTGGAGTCTAGAGCACTTTTCTTGGTGGCTCGCCATTTGCCAGACAGATTGTAATTCGTATTGTTTCATTTTTTTACATTTGTTGTATCATTAATAAATATTCTTACATTTTTTGTATAAATATCTTTATGCTGTTGCAATTTTTTCTATCACAAATACCAGGGAACATTAATTTTCTTTATTAGCAACATGAGGGAAGTAGAGGAAATAATTATTTAATCCCTTGCTGATTGTGTAAGTTTCTCACTGACAAAGACACGAACAGTCTATAATTTTAAGGTAGGTTAACTTTAACATTGTGAGATAGAATATCCAAAATAAAATCCAGAAAATCACATTGTATAAATTATATAAACTTATTTGAAATTTGCAATGAGAAATAAGTATTTGATCCCCTATCAACCATTTAGAGTTCTGGCTCCTACAGACCAGTTAGGGCTCCTAATCAACTCGTTACCTGCATTACAGACAGCTGTCTTACATAGTCACCTTTATAAAAGACTCCTGTCCACAGACTCAATTAGTCAGACTCTAACCTCTACAACATGGGCAAGACCAAAGAGCTTTCTAAGGATGTCAGGGACAAGATCATAGACCCGCACAAAGCTGGAATGGGCTACAAATCCATAAGAAAGACGCTGGGTGAGAAGGAGACGACTGTTGGTGCAATAGTAAGAAAATGGAAGAAATACAAAATGACTGTCAATTACCATCGATTTAGGGGCACCTGCAAAATCTCACCTCGTGGGGTCTCCTTGGTCATGAGGAAGGTGGAGACACCCTAAAACTAAAAGGGGGGAACTTGTTAATGATCTCAAGGCAGCGGGGACACAGTCACCAAGAAAAACCATTGGTAACACATTAAAATCCTGAAAGTGCCACAAGGTCCCCTTGCGCAAGAAGGCACATGTGCAGGCCCACCTGAAGTTTGCCAATGAACACCTGTATGATTCTGGGAGTGATTGGGAGAAGGTTCTGTGGTCAGATGACACAAACATTGAATTCTTTGGCGTAAACTCAACTCGCCGTGTTCAGAGGAAGAGAAATGCTGCCTATGACCCAAAGACACCGTCCCCACTGTCAAGCAAGGAGGGGGAAACATGAATGTTTTGGGGGTTTTTTCTCTGCTAAGGGACAGACTACTCACCGCATCAAGGGGAGAAGGATGGAGCCATGGACCGTTAAAATTCTGAGCGACAATCTCCTTCCCCTTCCACCAGGACATTAAAAAGGGTGTGCCGGGTCTTCCAGCAGACAATGACCCAAAACATACAGTACAGCCAAGGCAACAAAGGAGTGGCTCAAAAAGAAACACATTAAGGTCATGGAGGGGCCTAGCCAGTCTCCAGACCCTAATCCCATATAAAAGTTATTGAGGGAGTTGAAGCTCCGAGTTGCCAAGCGACAGCCTCAAAATCTTAATGATTTAGTGATGATCTGCAAAGAGGAGTGGAGCAAAATTCCTCCTGACGTGCACAAACTTCATCATCAACTACAAAAAAAGCCTGACTGCTGGGGTTTTGCCACCAAGTATTAAGTCTTGTTTGCCAGAGGGATCAAATACTTATTTCTCTCAGCAAAATGCAAATAAATTTATATCATTTATACAATTTGATTTTCTGATTTTATTTTGGATATTCTATCTCTCAATGTTAAAATTAACCGACCCTTAAAATTATAGATTGTACTTCTATATTATGTCTGTATTTCTTCCATTTTCTTACTATTGCACCAACAGTCGTCCTCCTTTTCACCAGGTCTTACTATGGATTTGTAGCCCATTTCAGCTTTGTGCGGTCTATGATCTTGTCCCTGACATCCTTTTGAAAGCTTTTTTGTCTTGCCCATGTTGTAGAGGTTAGAGTCTGACTGATTAAATTTAGTCTGTGGACAGGAGTCTTTTATAAAGGTGACTATGTAAGACAACTGTCTGTAATGCAGGTAACAAGTTGATTAGGAGACTAACTGGTCTGTAGGAGTCAGAACTCTTAATGGTTGGTAGGGGATCAAATACTTATTTCTCTCAGCAAAATGCAAGTAAATCTATATAATTTATACAATGTGATTTTCTGGATTTTATTTAGGATTTTCTATCTCTCAATGTTAAATTAACCTCCCCTTAATATTATAGACTGTTCATGTCTTTGTCAGTAGGAAACTTACACAATCAGCAAGGGATCAAATACTTATTTCCTTCACTGTACATCTTATTTTAGTTTTGAGCTTGATTGCTAACTGGTTCCATAGTTTCAGATTGCTACATGTAGACTGCAGGGCAAATTACTATACAAGTTTTAAATGCAAATGCAAATGTTAATACTTAATCATAGCTCGCTGACATGAACATGCACTTGCCTATAGTTGCCTAGCTCTTCATAAGCTGACATACACATGGGATTCCCAACATGTTGTAAAAGTACCTGCCTAAAGCTGACTGTGTGCAAGAGACAATTGTTGGGCCAAGCATACAATATCAACTTATCATCCAACAGAGTGACTGTGAGTAATTAACCTGTCAAATGAGTCGCCAGGTTGAAATTTTTACCCTCGCACAATCTCTGCTCCTCACAGGACCTTCTTCTCTGCTCTTTTCTTGTCTACTTCTTAAACAACCGTCTCCAAGATTTCTCTCGTGCTTCCCCCACACTCTGGAACTCACTGCCCCAACACATCAGGCTCTCTGTCACCTATGCAACTTCAAAAGTTATCTAAGAACCCATTTCCTCAGAAGCCTCAACTCTACAATAAACCTGCTGCCCTACAATACCTCTGCTGCCCCTTCAATACCCCTGCTGCCCCTACAATACCTCTGCTGCCCCTTCAATACCTCTGCTGCCCCTTCAATACCTCTGCTGCCCCTACAATACCTCTGCTGCCCCTTCAATACCCCTGCTGCCCCTACAATACCCCTGCTGCCCCTACAATACCCCTGCTGCCCTACAATACCTCTGCTGCCCCTTCAATACCCCTGCTGCCCCTTTAATACCTCTGCTGCCCCTTCAATACCTCTGCTGCGCCTTCAATACCTCTGCTGCGCCTTCAATATCTCTGCTGGCCCTACAATACCTCTGCTGGCCCTGTAATACCTCTGCTGCCCCTTCAATACCTCTGCTGCGCCTTCAATACCTCTGCTGGCCCAACAATACCTCTGCTGGCCCTACAATACCTCTGATGCCCCTTTAATACCTCTGCTGCCCCTTTAATACCTCTGCTGCCCCTTCAATACCTCTGCTGCCCTACAATACCACTGCTGCCCCTACCATACCTCTGCTGCCCCTTCAATACCTCTGCTGCCCCTTCAATATCCCTGCTGCCCTACAATACCCCCGCTGCCCCTTCAATGCCTCTGCTGCCCCTTCAATACCTCTGCTGCCCCTTCAATACCTCTGCTGCCCTACAATACCCCACTGTGCCCCAAACCTTTACCTCTGCTGCCCCTTCAATACCTCTGCTGCCCCTTCAATACCCCTGCTGCCCTACAATACCCCTGCTGCCCCTTCAATACCTCTGCTGCCCCTTCAATACCTCTGCTGCCCCTACAATACCCCTGCTGCCCCTACAATACCTCTGCTGCCCCTTCAATACCTCTGCTGCCCCTACAATACCTCTGCTGCCCCTACAATACCCCTGCTGCCCCTACAATACCTCTGCTGCCCCTTCAATACCTCTGCTGGCCCTACAATACCCCTGCTGCCCCTTCAATACCTCTGCTGCTCCTTCAATACCTCTACTCCACCTTCAATACCTCTGCTGCCCCTTCAATACCTCTGCTGCCCCTTCAATACCCCTGCTGCCAGTACAATACCTCTGCTGCCCCTTCAATACCCCTGCTGCCAGTACAATACCTCTGCTGCCCCTTCAATACCTCTGCTGCCCCAACAATATCCCTGCTGCCCCTTCAATACCCCTGCTGCTCCTACAATTCCTCTGCTGCCCCTTAAATACCACTGCTGCCTCTTCAATACCCCTGCTGCCCCTACAATACCTCTGCTGCCACTTCAATACCCCTGCTGCCTCTACAATACCTCTGCTGCCCCAACAATACCCTTGCTGCCCCTTCAATGCCTTTGCTGCCCCTTCAATACCCCTGCTGCCTCTACAATACCTCTGCTTCCCCTACAATACCTCTGTTGCCCCTACAATGCTTCTGCTGCCCCTTCAATACCTCTGTTGCCCCTTCAATACCTCTGCTGCCCCTACAATACCTCTGCTGCCCCTTCAATACCTCTGCTGCCCCTCCAATACCCCTGCTGCCCCTTCAATGCCTCTGCTGCCCATTCAATACCTCTGTTGCCCCTTCAATACCTCTGCTGCCCCTTCAATACCCCTGCAGCCCCTACAATACCTCTGCTGCCCCTTCAATACCTCTGATGCCCCTACAATACCCCTGCTGCCCCTTCAATACCTCTGTTGCCCCTACAATGCTTCTGCTGCCCCTTCAATACCTCTGTTGCCCCTTCAATACCTCTGCTGCCCCTACAATGCCCCTGCTGCCTCTTCAATACCTCTGCTGCCCCTCCAATACCCCTGCTGCCCCTTCAATGCCTCTGCTGCCCATTCAATACCTCTGTTGCCCCTTCAATACCTCTGCTGCCCCTTCAATACCCCTGCAGCCCCTACAATACCTCTGCTGCCCCTTCAATGCCTTTGCTGCCCCTTCAATACCTCTGCTTCCCCTACAATACCTCTGCTGCCCCTACAATGCTTCTGCTGCCCCTTCAATACCTCTGTTGCCCCTTCAATACCTCTGCTGCCCCTACAATGCCCCTGCTGCCTCTTCAATACCTCTGCTGCCCCTCCAATACCCCTGCTGCCCCTTCAATGCCTCTGCTGCCCATTCAATACCTCTGCTGCCCCTTCAATACCTCTGCTGCCCCTTCAATACCCCTGCTGCCCCTACAATACCTCTGCTGCCCCTTCAATACCTCTGCTGCCCCTACAATACCCCTGCTGCCCCTTCAATACCTCTGCTGCCCCTTCAATACCCCTGCTGCCCCTACAATACCTCTGCTGCCCCTTCAATACCTCTGCTGCCCATTCAATACTTCTGCTGCCCCTTCAATACCTCTATTGCCCCTTCAATACCTCTGCTGCCCCTACAATACCTCTGCTGCCTCTTCAATACTTCTGCTTCCCCCTTCAATACCTCTGCTGCCCCTCCAATACCCCTGCTGCCTCTTCAATGCCTCTGCTGCCCATTCAATACCTCTGCTGCCCCTTCAATACCCCTGCTGCCCCTACAATACCTCTACTGCCCCTTCAATACCCCTGCTGCCCCTACAATACCTCTGCTGCCCCTTCAATACCCCTGCTGCCCCTACAATACCTCTGCTGCCCCTACAATACCCCTGCTGCCCCTACAATACCTCTGCTGCCCCTTCAATACCTCTGCTGCCCCTACAATACCTCTGCTGCCCCTTCAATACCTCTGCTGCCCCTTCAATACCTCTGCTGCCCCTACAATACCTCTGCTGCCCCTTCAATACTTCTGCTGCCCCTTCAATACCTCTGCTGCCCCTCCAATACCCCTGCTGCCCCTACAATACCCCTGCTGCCCCTTCAATGCCTCTGCTGCCCCTTCAATACCTCTGCTGCCCCTACAATACCCCTGCTGCCCCTTCAATACCTCTGCTGCCCCTTCAATACCCCTGCGGCCCCTACAATACCTCTACTGCCCCTTCAATACCCCTGATGCCCCTACAATACCTCTGCTGCCCCTTCAATACCCCTGCTGCCCCTACAATACCTCTGCTGCCCCTTCAATACCTCTGCTGCCCCTACAATACCTCTGCTGCCCCTTCAATACTTCTGCTGCCCCTTCAATACCTCTGCTGCCCCTACAATACCCCTGGTGCCCCTACAATACCCTTGCTGCCCCTTCAATGCCTCTGCTTCCCCTTCAACACCTCTGCTGCCCCTACAATACCCCTGCTGCCCCTTCAATACCCCTGCTGCCCCAACAATACCCCTGCTGCCCCTACAATACCTCTGCTGCCTCTTCAATACGCCTGCTGCCCCTACAATACCTCTGCTGCCCCAACAATACCCCTGCTGCTCCAACAATACCTCTGCTGCCCCTTCAATGCCTCTGCTGCCCCTTCAATACCTCTACTTCCCCTACAATGCCCCTACTGCTCCTTCAATACCCCTGCTGCCCCTTAAATACCTCTGCTGCCCCTTCAATGCCTCTGCTGCCCCTTCAATACCTCTACTTCCCCTACAATGCCCCTACTGCTCCTTCAATACCCCTGCTGCCCCTTAAATACCTCTGCTGCCCCTTCAATGCCCCTACTGCTCCTTCAATACCCCTGCTGCCCCTACAATACCCCTGCTGCCCCTACAATACCTCTGCTGCCCCTACAATACCTCTGCTGCCCCTTCAATACCCCTGCTGCCCCTTCAATACCTCTGCTGCCCCTTCAATACCTCTGCTGCCCCTTCAATACCCCTGCTGCCCCTACAATACCCCTGCTGCCACTTCAATGCCTCTGCTGCCCCTTCAATACCTCTGCTGCCCCTACAATACCCCTGCTGCCCCTTCAATACCTCTGCTGCCCCTTCAATACCCCTGCTGCCCCTACCATACCCCTGCTGCCACTTCAATAACTCTGCTGCCCCAACAATACCCCTGCTGCCCCTTCAATACTTCTGCTGCCCCTTCAATACCTCTGCTGCCCCTACAATACCTCTGCTGCCCTTCAATACTTCTGCTGCCCTTTCAATACCCCTGCTGCCCCTACAATACCCCTGCTGCCCCTTCAATGCCTCTGCTGCCCCTTCAATACCTCTGCTGTCCCTCCAATACCCCTGCTGCCCCTACAATACCTCTGCTTCTCCTTCAATACCCCTGCTGCCCCTACAATATCCTTGCTGCCCCTACAATACCCCTGCTGCCCCTACAATACCCCTGCTGCCCCTACAATACCCCTGCTGCCCCTACAATACCCCTGCTGCCCCTACAATACCCCTGCTGCCCCTACAATACCCCTGCTGCCCCTACAATACTCCTGCTGCCCCTACAATGACTCTGCTGCCCCTACAATACCTCTGCTGCCCCTACAATACCTCTACTGCCCCTTCAATACCCCTGCTGCCCCTACCATACCCCTGCTGCCACTTTAATACCTCTGGTGCCCCTACAATAGCACTGCTGCCCCTTCAATACTTCTGATGCCCCTTCAATACCTCTGCTGCCCCTACAATACCTCTGCTGCCCATTCAATACTTCTGCTGCCCTTTCAATACCTCTGCTGCCCCTTCAATACCTCTGCTGCCCCTTCAATACCCCTGCTGCCCCTTCAATACCTCTGCTGCCCCTCCAATACCCCTGCTGCCCCTACAATACCTCTGCTGCCCCTTCAATACCTCTGCTGGCCCTACAATACCCCTGCTGCCCCTTCAATACCTCTGCTGCCCCTTCAATACCTCTGCTGCCCATTCAATACCCCTGCTGCCCATTCAATACCCCTGCTGCCCCTTCAATACCCCTGCTGCCCCTACTCCACCGTACACACATCTCTGTCCCTCACCATCTGTCTCCTTCCTTGTAGATTGTAAGCTCTATGATACTGGCCTTTTTGTCTCCCAGTTGCGATGTTTAAAGGAGATTTCCATCACATTGATTGGCTTTAAACATGTAGGCACAGGTAAATAAAGACCATTACCAAATACATTGCTGTTTTGATTTTGCTTTATTTCAGTAGTTCTTTTCTCCTGCTTGTGTACATGAGCTTTCCTTGTTTATCAACCACCTCTCTCCTCTCTAGCAATGGTCATGATGGTGATGTCACTTTCTGTTGTGTCTTATCAATAGAACAGGAGCTTCTTTGTGGGGTTTTTTACTGACAAATGTTAACCCTTAAAAGTTCTGTAGCCTTGTGCCCTGCTTTTAAAACCCCTCCATCACCAATATCTCTGTAATAGGTTTAGTCAAGATCAGTAGAGCAGAACTTCTACAGAACTGCCCGCATCCTGAACAGGAAGTGGGAGCCTGAAGCTTTAGATCAGCCCACAGCCTGAACAGGAAGTGGGAGCCTGAAGCTGTAGAACCTCCCACAGCCTGAACAGGAAGTGGGAGCCTGAAGCTGTAGAACTGCCTACAGCCTGAACAGGAAGTGGGAGCCTGAAGGTGTAGAACCTGCCACGGAACGAACATAAAGTGGCAGCCTGAAGCTGTAGAACCACCCACAGACTAAAAAGGAAGTGATATCCTGAAGATCTTAAACCAGCCACAGCCTAAGGAGGAAGTTTGAACCTGAAGCTGTAGAACCGCCCACAGTTTTAAGAAGAAATGGGAGCCTGAAGCTGGAGAACTGCCAACAGCCTAAACAGGAAGTAGGATCTTGAAGCTGTAGAACCACCAATAGCCTGAACAGAAAGTGGGAGTCTGAAGCTATAGAACCATCCACAGTCTTAACAGGAAGTGAGAACCTAAAGCTGTTGAACCACCCATAGTCTAATGAGAAAGTGTGAGCCTGAAGCTGTAAATTTGTCCACAGCCTGAACAGGAAGTGGGAGCCTGAAGCTGTAGAACCACCTATGGCCTGAACAGAAAGTGGGAGCCTGAAGCTGTAGAACCGCCTGTGGCATGAATAGAAAGTGGGAGCCTTAAGCTGTAGAGCTGCCCACAGCCTGAACAGGAGGTGAGAGTCTGGAGATGTAGAACCGCCCACAGCCTGAACAGGAAGTGGGAGCCTGAAGCTGTAGAGCCGCCCACAGCCAGAACAGGAAGTGGTCGCCTGAAGCTGTAGTATCACCCACAACCTGAAAAGGAAGTGGGAACCTGAAGCTGTAGTATCACCCACAACCTGAACAGGAAGTGGGAACCTGAAGCTGTAGAACCACCCACAGCCAGAACAGGAAGTGGTCGCCTGAAGCTGTAGTATCACACACACCTTGAAGCTGTAGAATCGCCCACAGCCTGAACAGGAAGTGGGAGCCTGAAGCTGTAGAATCGCCACAGCCTGAACAGGAAGTGGGAGCCTGAAGCTATAGAATCACCCACAGCCTGAACAGGAAGTGGGAGCCTGAAGGAAATACAATGTTATTTAAAGTCAAAATAAAGCGTTAAGAAAAATAGTAACCATTTAAGTAAAAAATATTCTTTTTTTACTTTAAGTACATTTTTTTGTAGTAAAGTAAATAAAAGAAATCTAAAATCTAATTGAAAAGCTCAATTAGATTAGCTTGTCCATATCTGTTTCTACCAACACCAAAAATGTATTGTGCCTTTTATCCTGTATGGTTATTGGTATGAAAAAATCAATCAAAAAACTATTGTCTGTTCATCTTGTCTCCAAAAAAACAGTCTTCACGTCCTCAAACAGATAAATCGACTTTAATTAAAAACAAAATAAATCAATAACTTATATGTAACCCAAAAAAGGTTCCTATGAAAATTTTACTCACTAATTGCCAGTTATGATCACTGGAAGATTTAACTGGTCCTTAAGATTAAAATAAATGTTACTAAGGGGTTAACTGTGAATTAAGGCTCCTGAGTTATTTGCCGACAATACCTGATTTATGAGATCAAAAAGTAACATTTATGGAAAGTTTTTCCAACTTTCATGTGACTGTCAGGAAATTAATTTGGCCTGACAATATGTTTCCATGCCTGCTTGTGAAGCAATTGGCTAAAATACTGTTGGGTTACCAAACAATCATCTACCTTAAAGGGGTTTTGCCACAAAATAAAATTGACGTGGGAAGCTAGCAAATGAAATAATAAAAATTTTCACCATTCATCATTATTAAAAATTCTGCACCGTTTTCACTTTAGCTGCTCCTTTAGTGATCCAGTGTGTACAGCTCGTCTCCAGGGGATACGACCAGGGGTGAGAGCTCCTCAGTCCTGGTCGCACATGCTCAGACAACACCTCTCTTCTCAGGCAGCTACTGATGTTCAAACCCCAGGTGCTGTCATTCTGCTCCCATCCTCTGTGCTCCTTAGTAATCACACATACTCACTGCTGAGTGAGTGTTCAAACCCCAGGTGCTGTCATTCTGCTCCCGTCCTCTGTAATCCTTAGTAATCACACACACTCACTGCTGAGCAAGTGTTCAAACCCCAGGTGCTGTCATTCTACTCCCATCCTCTGTGCTCCTTAGTAATTAGTCAAACAGTGCAAATAAATAAAAAAGAAACCTCAATCAGGTCTGTGCATTGATAAAGAGAAATAAAATCCACAGGTTGGGTTCCTGCAGGGATTTAAACCTAGGACCCTTGTGCCTGGAGGCAAAAACTTTACCTCTGAGCTACTCACAATGCTTTACATAAACAGTCCTTTCTTTGACTACAGAGAGGAAAGGCCTGGTGATGTCATCCTGCTGGGTCCCATGATATGCAATTCAAACAAATCACACACGCCCCCTTCTGAGCTCACAGAGCTAAAGAGCTGGATGCAGGAGGTATGAAATGAGATCGTGGCAAAACCCCTTTAGAGAGGTTCTCCGGGAAAGGAAGAAAAATAAATACGTAAACTATATGTACCAATGAAAGAAATCCTAAATATCCTTAATTTAAAAAGTCTGCTTGTTTCGTCTAGGAAACAGTACAGGCCCTGTGAGTTACTTCCTGATGAGGCTTACTGACATAACTGAGCATGTGTGCTGTGCAGTCAGCCTGACAGACTTGTGGTATGAGGGACAACTCTGCATTGTAGAAAGGAGACTGTTTCAAATAAAAGTGTGCATATAGATGTGTGTATGCATTGCTATATATAACAAATGTGGTGTGGATATAGTTGATAGAGTCTATAGCTCAGCTGGGAGGAAGCAGGGTGTTGTGGGACAAATAGTTTTCAAACGGTGCACCTAGCTACTGTACCTCCGCCTAGTAGTCCAGTGAGGAGAAAGATTCAGCATGGCAATATTATGTGATATAACAGCATTTGGAATACACCCTGTGATAGATATTTACTGCTTAGCTTTAGTATTCCCCAATTATATGTTCTTATTTTTTGGGTTTCTCACACAACCCCTTTAACCCTTGTTGTACAGTCTAAATAAAGATAGCCATACACAGTACATATATACTGTATATTACTTTTTCATCTATCCATTCAGACATGTCTGACCCTTGGATACTCTGTACACCTGATCTCATCATATATGGCTCTTAAATAGTCTGTAGGCCAGTTCTCCCCATATCTGACCCTTGGATACCCTGTAGGCCACTTTTCACCATGTCCAATCCTTGGATACCCTGTAGGCCAGTTCTAACCATGTTCAACCCTTGGATACTCTGTAGGTCAATTCACTCCATGTCCGACCCTTTGATACCCTGTAGTTAAGTTCCTACCATGTCTGATGCTTGGATACTCTGTAGGCCAGTTCTCACCATGTCCAACCCTTGGATACTCTGTAGGCCAGTTCTCACCATGTCCAACCCTTTGATCCTCTGTAGGCCAGTTCTCACCATGTCCAACCCTTGGATACTCTGTAGGCCAGTTCTCACCATATCTGACCCTTGGATACTCTGTAAGCCAGTTGCCACCATATCCGACCGTTGAATACTCTGTAGGCCAGTTCCCACCATATCCGACTGTTGGATACTCTGTAGGCCAGTTCTCACCATGTCTGACCCTTGGATACTCTGTAGGCCAGTTCTCACCATGTATGACCCTTGGATACTCTGTAGGCCAGTTCTCACCATGTCCGACAGCTGGATACTCTGTAGGCCAGTACTCGCCATGTCTGACCCTTGGATACTCTGTAGTCCAGTTCTCACCATGTCCGACTGTTGGATACTCTGTAGGCCAGTACTCTCCATGTCTGACCCTTGGATACTCTGTAGGCCAGTTCTCACCATGTCCAACAGCTGGATTCTCTGTAGGCCAGTATTGGCCAAGTCTGCCCCTTGGATACTCTGTAGGCCAGTTCTCACCATCTATGACCCTTGGATACTCTGTAGGCCAGTTCTTACCATGTCCGAGAGCTGGATTCTCTGTAGGCCAGTATTCACCATCTATGACCCTTGGATACTCTGTAGGACAGTTCTTACCATGGCGGATCCTTGAATACCGGCTTATGTGTAGTGGTCAGCCGCTGCTCATCGATACCAGACGTCTCATTCTGTTACTCCACACCTAAGCCTCTCTTATTGGCCTTCTTTCCCTGGGGATTTGCCTTTACCTTGACCACCACTTATAAGCTGGCCCTCATTATATTCTCTTACACTCAATTTGCTCAGATCACCTTACACCTCTCTTTTGTACTTAAGAGATGTCAGTGGATAAAGGCACCAATGCCGAAACGTTGCTGACATCTTTGTAATACCTTTGACATTTGTTTGATCAGAATTTGTATCTGCAGTGATTTCATACTTTGACCATTTTTGTACTTGTACACAAGATCCTTATTAGATACATATATATATATATATATATATATATATATATATATATATATACATATATATATATATATATATATATATAATATATATATATATAATCTCACAAAAGTAAGTACACCCCTAAAATCTTTGTAAGTATTGTTTTATGTCGTTTCATGGGACAACAACATCTGACACTGATACAATGTAAAGTAGTCAGTGTGCAGCTTGTATCACAGTGTAAATTTGGTGTGCCCTCAAAATAACTCAACATCCGTGTCTAAACTAAGTTAAAATGGAAAAATTGTGCCCAATTTGCCATTTTTTTCTTTACAGTGTCATGTGACTCATTAGTGTTACAAGGTCTCAGGTGTGAATGGGAAGCAGGTATGTTACATTTGGTGTTATCGCTTTCACACTTTCTCAGTGTCAGGGTGTTGGCATCTTCTTATAGCCTCGGCCATCTTTATGTACAACTACAATTCTGTTTTACAGATCCTCAGACAGTTCTTTGCCAGGAGGCGCCATGTTGAGCTCCCAGTGACCAGTATGAGATAGTGTGAGAGCGATAACACCAAATGTGACACAGCTATTCACACCTGAGACCTTGTAACACTAATGAGTCACATGACATTGTAGAGGGAAAATGCCAATTGGCAAAATTGCCCTTTTTCACTTTGGGGTTACCCCACTTTTGATGTATTAGGTGTGTCTCGTTCGTTGCCCGGTTTAAAATTTGTTGATGTTTTGTGTTTTTTTGGGGAAACCCCAATTTCCCCCTGTGATACAAGGGGCATGACTACTTTAATTGTATCAAAGGGTCGATCCTTATATTTACAGAAAATGTGGGGGTGTATGATTCTGTGAGTACTGTTTTAAGGAGGGGTGTACTGATTTCTGTAGATACTGTATATAATGTGGTGGTGCCCTGCTTTGTGAGATATGTATTATGTGGGGGGTGTATTGTTTTTTTGTGAGTACGTATATAATGTGAGGGGTGTACTGCTTTTGTGAGTACTGTATAAAATTTGAGGGGGGTCCTGATTCGTGAGATATTATAAAATGTGAGGGGGTATGACTTTTGTGAGTAACTGTATATATGTGAGGGGTGAAACGATTTTTGTGAGATACTGTATATCTGTGAGGGGGTTCTGTTTGGGATACTGTTATATGTGGGGGTGTCCTGACTTTTGGGAGATATGATATAATGTGAGGGGGGTTACTGACTTTGTGAGATTTATATAATGTGGGGGGTACTGACTTTGGGGTAGTTTTTATGTATTTTAAAAATTTTAAAAAATTGAGGGGTGTACGACTTTTGTGAGTTATGTATATATGTGAGGGGTTTCTGCTTTTGTAGTACTGTATATAATGTGAGGGTGTCCTGATTCTGTGAGTATTTATATAATGTGAGGGGTGTACTGATTTGTGAGATACGTATTTAATGGAGGGTGACTGACTTTTGTGAGTATGTATATCATGTGAGGGGTGAATGATTCTTGAGATACTGTAATCAGGAGGGGTGTTGATTTTTGGGAGTTTTATATAATTGGGGGTTTTGAATGACTTCTGTGAGATATTATTTTAAATGGGGTTTGTATACTTTGTGGTACGTTTTTAATGGGGGAAATATTTTGTGGTATGTATTCATGTGAGGGGTGCTGACTTTGGGGAGATACTGTATTAATGTGAGGGGTGTCTGCTTCTGGAGATATATAAAATGTGAGGGGTGTACTGACTTCTGTGGATACTGTTAAAATGTGAGGGGTGTACTGATTTTTGTGAGATAGTATATTTTGGGGGGGTGACGATTTTTGGATACTGTTATAATGTGGGGGGGTGCCCTGACTTCGTGAGTACTGTATAAAATGTGAGGGGTGTATTCTTTTGTGAGATACAAATTTAGGAGGGGGACTAAAATTTTTTGGGAATTGTAAAATTGGGGGGTTTTCTGTTTGTAAATACTGATTAATTGAGGGGGTGTACTGCTTTTGTGAGATTTTTTTATAATGTGGGTTTCTGATTTGTGAGATATGTATTTTTAATTATTGCTACTTCTGTGGATATTATATAATTGAGGGGTTTGTACGGGATTTTGTGGGGAATTATTTTTGTAGGGTGTACTAATTTTTGGAGTCTTTTAAATTGGGGTGTTGATTTGTGTGATACTGTTAAAATGTGGGGGGCTGTATGTTTTTGGAGAAAGTTAATGTAGGGGTTGTGA
>JAODAL010065022.1:0-18425 GCA_025379985.1 Phyllomedusa bahiana | reverse complement strand
TGAGGGGGGAGGGCCCTTTCCCCCCACAACAGGCCCCCCAAGAAAGCACAGGGGCCCACCCATCTCCCAAAGAAAGGTACCCTCGTTTTTTTGGAAATGCCTGTTCGGGGGAAGTCACCCAGTTTTTCCCGGCACTGAATGGGCTATTCATCACCCGGGAAATTTGGGGGTAATGCCCCATCTGCAGGATTTTGTTTTTTTTTTTTAAAGGTTCCCCCTTTTGGGGGAAACGTGGGGCCAAAGTGCTTGAAATTTTTTCTTTAATAAGGTGAGGGGACGGGGGTGGGTATCAGGGGGGAAATTTAATTTTAAAAAAAATTTTTTTTTTTTCGTGTTTTTTTTTCTTTTTATTCCAGTGATATTTAATAAAAGGCATGTGACAGACGCCCTTCCATTATTATACTAAAGGGACCCTCATCGGGGAGGGGAAAATTCGGAAAAGGGGTTAATGCAATAAAACTTCATTCAAAAAAACTGGCGGAATCGTTATTTTGGGGGAAGGAAAGCCTCCTCTGCTGAGCAGCGTCTCGGGGGAAAAGTTGGGAGGGCTTTATTTTGGGGGTTGTAGAATTACGGGTGGGGTTAAAATGTTGTGCTTAAAAAACACGGTATTTTAAAAAAAAAAACTATGATGGGTGTATGTGGTTGCTTCCCCAAAAATGTTTTAAAAAAAATTCTGAACAAGCGTCAGCAAAAAAATTAACAGAGCTGAACGCCCGTCAGAAAAAATTACTCCCCCGATCACTAAGGGTTTTTAAAATTAAAGTTTTAAAAAACAAAACTAGTGATTTTTTTTTTTATAATTTCTTTACTAAAAACTATTTCAAAAAACTAAAAACGGGGGTCATACCTCTCTGTTTCTACCCAACCTAGCGTCCTTTTACCTATACAAAAAAAAAATTTTGTACTGCAAAAAAAAAAAAATTTTCCAAAAACGGGCGGAGGTGTATGTAAATATGTGTCATTTCCCCCTAGGCTCGGGGGAAAACCCGGGGGAATGGTGACCCTGTGAAAAACCAACTGAGCGGGGGGAAGGGATGATGGGTGATACCCGTAAATAATCGGGCCGGGCCACAGGGGAAAAAAAAATGGAAACCGGGGCTGAGTAGTGAAGCCTTATGGGTCCCGGGGGGGGGGAAAACAAATTGGGGTACAAACGTGGGTAATAAAAAAAAAGCCGTTTTGTGAAAAAAAATACTCTTAAAGAAAGACGGGAAAAAAGCTCAGTTTGGCTGGGGTGTCTCTGATAAAGGTCATAGCCTAGAACCCAAACGATGCCCAGTCGCCGGAGGAAAGGGGGGGAACTCAGCCGAAGATCTGGAGCAAACTGAGGGGTAAGAACCACTGCCCCCCAATGTAGGAAAGGAAAAACCAATGGGCACCGCTCTGATCACTTTTCCAAACCGGAAAGGGGAGCAGGGGCGGCCCCCGTTACTTTAGGGGTTGAACAAGTGCTTTTTTTTGGGGTGGTCGGGTCAAAGGGGACCAAATAAGGGCCTGGGGTTCCCCTGGGTTCTTTTAAAATTAAAACCCCCCCATACAAATCAGGTGATTGGTGGGTACAGCCCCCAACCCATCAGCGATTGCCTGAAGGTGCGCCAATTTTAAATTTAAAATTTTAAATGGCTGCAAATTGGGCTGCCCCTGTTTTAAAGCAGCCAATCGAAGGGGGATCCATGAGGGCTGGGGGGAAAATCGAGGGGGAAGATCCCTTTTGCTGTCGGGGCAACCATTTCCCCGAAATTCCCCCGGTCTTTAGATTTTACTTTTCTGGGAAACTTTATGGGGGGGGTCCTTTTGGGGGAAAATTACACCCCACAAAGGCCCTTTAATGATACTCCCCATGTCGGAAAAGGGGGGGTTTAAAGGAGAAAACTTTAACAAAATGGGCGGGGGTTTCAGGCGGCAAGGGTATTAGGAAACCAGTCCCTGGTAACTCTATTCTCCCTGTGGTAGCTGTCACCCCGACCTGTTCGGGAAATCTTTCCCCCCAGGTTGGGGGTTTTTAAAACGGTTAGGGGAAATTTGCAGTCAAGTTTTTGAATATGCTAAGGAAAAGAAATCCCCTTGTAGATAGATAAACTTTGGAGGGGCCCCTTATGGGGAAAAAGCTCTCTTGTAAAGGGGCCAAATTATTGCAGATCAAAAGGGTAAAAGTCATAGAGACCCCAACTTTTTGTCATACCCGGCGTAGAAAATTTTAAATGATTTTTTCCAACATTTCACGTAAATACCTCTTCTGAAAAATTGTTCTGCCCCTTCAAAATTTTTTTTTGAGGAAGGGGGTTTTTCGTTTTAAATCCACGTAGCCCTTGTACAATAGGCAATTGGGGTCCCCAAAATTTTCTGTAGGGATATAAAATGTAAATTCCACTTTCACCCCCCAGGATTCCCAAACCCGGGAAGGTATAAAAAGAAATAAAAATTACACCAATTGCGGGACTTTTTTTGTGTTTTAAATTTATTTTAGGAAAAAACGGTTTGTAAATAAGAAAAATTTTGTGGGGGTACCCCCCCAAAAATGAATCAGCGAACCCTAGAGCAAGTCTACGTTTAATAACCCATTTTGGTAAAAAGAAGGGGTGTCGGGGGTAACAGAGATGTGCCCAAAGGCGGGGTTAGGGGGGTTTTCCCAATTGATGGCTATCGAGAAGGTAAAAAACCAACGAAGGGGGGGGGATCACAAAAGGGGTTTTCTCATGGATCATCTAAAGGTCTTCTGGATACTCACTCTAGGTTCTAGATCCCCCCCAAAGGGCTTAGTTTTTCACTTGGATTATTGTTTTTGTGTAATTTTTTATCTGTTTTTGACACCTTGTTTTGTTTTTATGGTGTCCTTTTATGTAACTTTGTTTTTTAGTCTTTACCTCTGGGGTATAAAGGGTAATAAGGAATTAATTTTGGTTTTTTTCTAATTTTGCAAACTTAAGATGGGTTCCTTTTCTTATGGGGATTGTTTTGATTAAGAGCTTTTTTGAAAAGCTTGAAAAAAGCGGGGAAACCTTGACTTTCTTTTTTTTTATTGGGAATTTTTTGGGAAAGCCCAAAAAATTGCAAATTTTTTTCATTTTCACAAAAGGTTTGGGGGCCTACACTTTCATTTTCGGTTTTTTCTTCTCTTGCGTCTGGGACCCCGGGTTCCTCTCCCCTTTCAACCCTGGATAGTTGGAATTTTAAAACCCGGTCCCGGGGAATGGGGGGAGCGAATCAATTTTTTTTTTTTATTAGAGCCCCTAAAGTTGCCCATGATGCCCCCTCCCGGGCCCCGGACAAAATCCCGCAATTTCCAATGAATGTTAACAAATGCTTTTTTTTGCATCCAGTGTTTGGCACTAGGGGCTCCCCCCCGGGGGTGGGCTGGACCTGATTGTCCAAGACAGCCAGAACCTTTCTAAAGTTTCCTACCCAAAAGCTCCCACCCTTTAAAGAACCTTTTGTGATGGGTCCACAAATGGAAGCCAAGATTGTAAACCCCGCCTGTCTTTCCCCTTATTTTTGTTTTTAAAATTTTTTTGGTCTAAATCAGTAGATTTGGCCGTAGGGGTTTTGGGAAAAAAAAGGGGCCCTCTTTCCCAAAATTGGGAGGACTTTTATAAAAGGCCCTTTTTTGTTTCTGGTCGGGATTTTACCCTTTGTTAGAAAAGTGAAATTTTATAGATCAGAAAGAAAGGGGGGACAAAATTTTTCTACCCCAAAATTTTAAAAAATATTAATTTTGGGATAAAATTTTCAGGGCCTGAGGCCCTTTCCCCAAAACTAAGGGGGTTAATGGTTTTAAAACTTTCTTTTTATTGTTTTTATTGACATTGATTCAAAATCTTTTTAAAACTTGGGGAAATGGTGGGTAGCTTAATATTTGAAAGAAAGGTCTGAGGCCGTTGGGGACCCCGGGTTGGATCTAGAAGTGGAAAAATAGGTCAGCATAGAATTTTTTTAAGTATTAAGTTTTTTTATTTTTTTGGGTTTTAGAGATACTTGTGCCCCCCATTCATACCTTTAAAGGGGTGAAATGTTTTGAAGGGGGAAAACCTCCCTTTAGCTAGGGGGGGTCCGCCCGAAAAATTGGGATCTATGAAAGGTCTTTTCTTTTTTAAACCAAAGGGAATCAATCTTCCGGTTTAGGGGGCCCTCCCCTTTTACTTTTGTTGGGTTAATTTTGGGGAAACCCATTTGGGAAAGCCCCTCAGGAATCCCTAATTTTGGGTTGTTAGCTGTTTTAAAAAGGAAGTAGGTAAATTCCCGTGTAAAGGGGTGGTGGACCTTTGGGTTTTTTTACCCTTTTTACAGTTTTGTAAGGGCCGGGGACTGTGGACCTCGGACTCCGCAAGCGGGGGGGGGGGAAGCCCCCGTCAGGGAGGGGAATTTCTAATTAGGTCCCGGTTTTTCCCCCAAAGCCCCTGAAAAAGGGATGGACTTCCCTACGGCGGGAGCCCCAACCGGGTCCCAAACCCCCCGACGTGACATCCCTTGCAGTGGCACCCAAAGGGCGTAACATGGTACAAAATCGCAGGCTAATTTGTAGCCCGGAAAAAGGGCGGAAAAAGGTCAGGGCAGGCGGCAACTTTTAGAGTAAAGGGAAACTTGGGCAGGGGTCAGGAACCGGCAAGGCAGTAAACACACGGGAACGCTTTTTCTGGGGACGGAGGCAAAAAAAAATCCAGCGGGGAAGTGATGTGGACCCAAAACACTATTTTGGCCAGCCCCCGGAAAATTTATCCAATTACCGACCGCTGGCCCCAAAATTAAATTTTAAACATGAACGAGCTTTTTCCCGCGCTAGGGGCCCCACATGCCTTTTCCCAGCAGGCGGGGGGAGAGAGCAGGCAGTAGCGCGGTCGGGCAAGGGGAAATGGAACGGGAGCGCCCGCGGGCCCGTAGCATGTTCAGGGCCCCAAACCCGCCCCCCACCAAGGCCCCGGGAAAGGGAGGGACACGGGGGGGGTCCCCCGCACTCGGGGGCCCGGGATCGAAAGCGCAAACCTGTTTAAAAATAATGTAACTTTTGCCCAGAATAAATTTGGCCGAAAACTGTTCAGATTTGTCTGAGCAAAAATTCCCTCCCAACCCTTTTTTCGGTTTTCATTTTAGCAAAGATTCCGTTTTTTGCAAAAATTAGAGGGGGAATTTTCCAGTAGTGATAAAACCCCCTCGGTCAAACCCAATTTTTAAAGGGGAGAGGACCCGAGGGCCCCTAAAGTTTAAAACCAAACAGAAAATCGTCCGGGCCCTTTAAACCTTGGAGCATGAGAAGAAGGGAAAAAAATTCTCTAACCTTTTGGGTTTTCTCCCCCAACTGTCTCAAAGGGCCCTTTTTAATTGTAAAAATTTCCCAAAAAAGGGGGGTGAGTCCTAACCGGGGTTTTTCCCCGGGAAACGAATGGGGGGAACTGTATACCTTTGGCCTTCCTTAGGTTGACTATTTTTTTAAAATCACCCTCCCACAATTTTTCCTGCGGGATTTTTTAAATTTTTAAAAATACCTCTTTTTTGGGGAAATTTTTATTAGAGTTTTCCTTAGGCCCCATTAACTTTAAACAAATTGCAAGTTTTTTCCCACTATGTGAAAAGGGAAAGACATAAGACAACCCAAACCCATTGCTAAAGAGGGGAGATGTCAAAGAAAAAGTGAAAAAAAAGACCCCCCTTTTTTCCACAATAAAAGGGAAGTTTTTCTCCCAAAACTTTCCCTCCCATATTTTTTTGCATCTTCCTCCCACAGGTGGGGCCCTCCTGTAAAAAAAAAATATCGGACGTAGTCCTTTTTTTTGATGTCTGAGCAGCTCATTCCCTTTTTTAAGTGAATGTATTTCCTTTGATGTTCCATGAAATTAGCTTTATTTTTAAAACTAGTAAAAAGGAAGGTAAAGTAACGGGTGTAATGATCCGGTGGTGTTTAGTAAAGCACTAACCCCTCGAACCCGGTTTTATGATGGGTCCTCGTGATCCCCCACAGGGGAAAACGGTTTTAGGTGGTGACCCCAAAGTTGGGCAGCCGCAGTGCAGGGGGAAGGGCAGCAGGTGCCGGTACAGGTAACAGGGCCAGCAGGAACCCCAGAGGCAAAGGGAACACAGGTCCCAGATTTAAACCGGGCTTTGGGACACCAGCAGGGAGTCAACCCGGTAATGCATAAAGGGAAAAAGCATTTAAACAGCAGCCAGGGGGTTTTAAGGGTCAAAGACAAAACTGAACAGATGTTTTAAAAACGGGGAGGAAAGTACCTTTTTTAGCCCAGGGGTTCCCTAGGTCAAGAGGCAGGTAATTGGGGCACTGTTCCCCCTTTAAAAAAGCAGAAGACTGCGGTCAAAAACCCTTGGGAAAGGCACCAACAGCCAGAGTGAAAAAAGTGTTAGCAGGGTCCAGGGGCCGGGAAAATAGGAACGCGGGGAGTCCGGCCCCAGCAGGGATGGGGGCCCGGACAGGGTTAGTATACCTTTGCAGAAAACAGCAGAAGTGCCCGGGGGCCACCACAAACAGGGCACGGCCCCTGCCATGGCTCCCCAAAAGGAAAAACCACGGCATGGATTGTGACAACTGGGTGATTGGGGGAACGCCCGAAACCCCCCACAAGAGGAAACCAAAGGGGCAGGGCTTGAACCCTAAATAAAATTTCCCCAAACTGGGAAAAAAGTGGAACTAAAAAACTGCAAAGACATTCAGCAACATGGATTGGGAGAAAATACAGAGAACCCAAAAAGCATGAAAGGTCTGTAAAAACCTTCCCAATTTAAAGGGAAAAGGGGGCTTTTTACTTTTTTTCTTTTGGGCCCTCATAACCTGGGGCCCAAATTTAGATCAGAACACAGTAAAAATACCCTCCCTGAGAGCCCCCGGGCTGAAGGGGGCGATTTAAATCGATCAAAAAGCCTTGTCCCCCCCAAAAATGATACCAATAAAAACATCAACTCATCCCGCAAAAAAAAAGCCCCCCTACACATCTCCATTTTAAATAAAAAAAAAAAGGTCCCGGCTCTTAACTGCGGGATGCAAAAAAAGTGTTTTCCTGTTTTTAATAAAAGTGTTTTTTTTTGTTTATATAAAACAAAAAAAAATAAAAAAAAAAAAAATTGGGGACGACTTTATCGTATCGACCTGCTGGGAAAAAAACAAACATTTAATTTATAACCCACACGGGGACCGCTGAAAAAAAAAGAAATAAAAAAAAAAAAACAGAAAATTGGGTGTATTTTGTCCAAAAATTTCCCCCACAAAAACCCCTTTAATAAAAAAAAGGAAAATTCCCATATGCCCCCCATAATTGGGTTTCCCAAAAAAAACCCCATCCCGCAAAAAACAAAACCCATAAACAACTCGATAACCCGAAAAAAAAAAAAAATATTATGGCTTTAAAATTAAACATAAAATTTAATTTTTTTTTAAATGCCCTTTTTTTTTGTGTTTAAAATTAATAAAAAATAAAAAAATATAAAAAATTTTTAACAAAGGAAAATTTACCGGGCCTCAGAGTAATGTTATCCTGTCATTTATCTTCAAGGTTTAACGCTTAAAAATGAAGCCCAAAAAAAAAAAATGGTGGGATTGCGTTTCCCCCCTCCCATCCATTTTCAGGTCCCCAAAAAAAAAAAAACTAGGAACACCTGTCCCCCCCAAAATGCCCCAAATACACCCCCTAGATGAGAACCCTGGGGGGGGGTTTAATCCAAAAATGGGGGCCCACTTTTGGAAGGCCCTTTACCTGTTTTTGCACCTTTGGGGGGTTTGGGAAATGCACATACCCCACAAAAAACTGTTTTCCAAAAAACCAAATAGCGCTCCCCCCCCTTGTAACACCTCTGCCATGCGCCCAAACAGATTTACCCCCCCATGTAGGGGATTGCCGGAAAAATTGGGAAAAAATTTGGGGTAAAAAACATTTTTGGGTGCTTTCCCTTTTTTTAGGATTTTTTTGTAAAAATTAAACTTTTTTCGATAAAATTGCAGATTTTTAAAAAAAAAAAATGTTTTTTCCTTTTTTCACGCCTAATGCAAAAAAATTAGTGAATCACCTGTGGGGTCGCCCCCCAAGTTTTCGGTAGGTGCCCTCCACCCCGAGGTTTTGTGGTTGAGCCAAATAGCGCCGGGGCCACATTGGGATACTCTGAAAATAGAGAACTGGGGGGAATAAATTTTAAGTTGCTTTTCCCCCTGTCACAAAACCGTTCTCCTGGAAAAATGGATAAAAAGTGAAATCGCAAAAAAAGTGAAATTTTTAAATTTCATTTCCCATTTTGTTTTAATTCCCTGTAAACACCAAGGGGTTAAAAATTCCTAAATGCTTTTCTAAATACTTTAAGGGGTGTAGTTTCTTAGATGAAGTCTTTTATGGGGGAACCCTAACTTAAAAGGCCCAAATCAAAGTCAAGTTAGAAGGGACTGGCCCAAAAAAAAATTTTTTGCAAGTTTTTTTGAAAATTTGAAAATTACTAAGCCCTTTAAGCTAAAAAAAAATTTAAAAATGAAAAACCCTACAGTAGAAAATGGTAGATGCTAGTTAAAAAATTTTTTGAAGGAAAAAATACTGTTTTCATCAAAATTTTGAATTTTGAAATTGGAAAATTTTCCCATTTTTCACGATATTTTGAATTTTCACATAAAAAATTTTTTGGGACCAAAATTTTTCCCTTACTATTTTAAAGACAAATGGTCCAGAAAACAATCCTAAAACACATGAAAGGGTTAAATTTCAAAAGTTATTTCCATACGTGACAATCCCAGTTTTAAAAAATGGGGGCTCTGTCAAAAAGGACAAAACGCCCCGGGCTTAAGGGGATTAAAGGGGTTGTTCGCTCAAAGATTGCTTTTTATGTTTAAAGATCTTGCAAAAAAAATTCTTTTTGAAATTATATGTCTATTAACTTTCCTACCAATTTCCTAGATATCCCCTCTTGTATGGCTCATCATGGGGACTATAAGAGAAAGAATTAAAATTACAGAAGAAAAGCTGTAAGAGGGATAATCAATCAGGGGGCCCGACAACCTCTATGCTTTAAAAAAAACTTACCTCCTAACTTTTTAGGGTACAAAAATTTGGGGTCTTTTTGGAACTTTTTTCCCCAATATGAAAAAAGGGAACATTTTTACCTGGATATGATATAAAATTTTTCCCTTACAGTCCCCTGAAGAATTTTTTTGGGACTTGAAACATTTGGGGATAACGTTGGGGTTATAATCTTTCACTGTGAGGGGACAGGTTTTGGGACTTGTATTTAAATAATTCCCACTTGAGCTGGGGAAAAGGTGCATAGGGAAAGGCTCCGGACGGGGCCCCCCTTTTTGGGACAATTTCCCTGTGGGCTATGTTTTTTGGTAATCCAGTCAATGGGTATAACAGGGTTCCCGCCAGGTTTGTTCCTTCTGTCCTAATTTCCTGGCCTTTTTTTATTTCCTTTATCACAGGTTTATGTATTTGATTTTTTGAGGGATTCTCTGTTATTCATTTAGCTATTTTATTAATAGTTACTTTTTTAGATAACACCTTTTTTTGGGTTTTCACTTTCCAAAATAGAATGGGTGAGTTAGACTTAGTAAAAAGGAGGATGGCAAGTGATAAAAAAAAACCTTTGTGTTATGTTATAACGCAAATAACACGGGCCCGGGGGGGGTATCAGTGTGGCCTAGAGAAAATGCTATGAATTACCTAAAAAATGCAGAATAGTTTGATCCTTTTTCAAATGGTGCCGGGGGATGAGGGATTTTTGGGAGCTGAGGGGCCATCTTTTTCCAAGTGCTCAATGGGGGGGGTTTCTAAAACTATTACTATGCCCCTGGGAGTTTGTTTTTCCCCTATAGCTATGTAGTATGACGCACAAGCTGTTAACAATAGATAGTCCAAACAAGGGTTTTTCCAGGCGAGGCCTCTTGATAAGGGATGATGTCTTGGGCAATTATATCCCCCAAGGGGATTTAACACAATGTAGAAAACCCCAGAATAGAAAAAACCTAGAAGGGGGGATGGGGTGTGCAGTGTTACGGCCATATTGGCTAGCTCTTGGGGATGAAACCAGTTTCCCCCAAAGAAGTTGTCCTTTTTTTTTTTTGGGGAACCTCAGACAGACCCCTTTAATGCCAAAAAGGCTTTTATTATGATTCCCGGGGGCAACCCAAATTAGATGTTTAGGAAAAAAATCACACAAGCCGTGTTTTTCTGTCATGGCAGTAGAACCACTGCCCTTTAGATATCTCAAAATCTTGGCAGCAGCAACCAAGCTTAGAAAAAACAGAATAATTATAGGTGTGTTTTTTTGCGCCCATAAAGAGTTTTTAATGATTTTTAAGAGGGTATTGTTATAATATATAATAGTAAAAAGAGGTTTTTTGCTAAATGATGATTATACTGTTTTGTCCAATAACAATATATCTTTTTGATAAACCACGAAAGTTTTATAAAACTGCCCTTTCCTAACTTTTAATTTCAGGAGAAAGGATGTACCGACATTTGGGGAAAAGCCCCCTTGTTCTTTTTCATTTTATGTACAAACAAACTTAAATTTGGACACCGCACAAACAAACAGGGGGGAAAAATTTTTTAAAAGCAACAAAAAAAGGATTTTACATTTTTTTTTATTGAAGGAAGATTAAGAAATCAAAAAACATTAAATGGATACAAAATCTTCCCACAATTCAGCCTTTGGGAACATTTGGAAAACATGTCGCAAATTGTGGACACATACAGAACTGAGAAATGTAAATTAGCACCCCAATTCCATAGGGAAAAAAGAATAGGAACATGATTATAGGTGGATGGATTCCAATATGAGCAAAACAGAGCGATTCCCCCCTACTGGGCATGGAATTGGGCTAGAGCAGGCTACAGCAAGGAAAATTAACCAGAAGGGTATAGTAATGGGCAAAGACCCAAAAATGTGGAATAGAGCCCATGATTACCCCAAAAAAGGGCTCCAGAAGTGGGAGGGTATTTTGGGAAATGTTACTAAGAAGAAAGGGGAAAAGTACCCCCCAGCTAAAAGCTTAGGTATTGTTCCCAAAAAAAGGGTTTGAGTGCTTTTTGTGCCCAGTATAAGTTTTTTTTTTTCTATTTTGGTCTAAAAAGTCCTCTAAAAAATTTAGTTTTTTTAAACCCCTTTGGATAAATTGGGCTTTTGGTAAAGATCAGTAAATTCTTGTCCCTTGTTTCTCAGGAGAGAGTCTTTTGGGAGATATTTAAAAAAAGGCATCAAACCCCCAATTTCCTTTCAAGGGGCCCGTTTTTTGAAACAATTACTTGTTGATATTAAAGTGATCGGACAAGGAATTTTTTTATTTCTCAAAACCCTTTGTGGAAAGGGATTAATTCCAACCCTGGTAAGAAACTCAGTGGAAAGCAATGCCTAATGTCACCCAGTCAAAGTTAGGGAGCTTCTGGGCAAAGAGTAAGGAATGGAAAATGTTTAAGAAGGGGCACTTGGAATTACAGGGGCTCTCTCCAAATGTCGGATTGTGACTTACGGAGGGGAGCTACCATGGCCCAAGGGGTTAAAACCACAGGGCCCGAGAAAGGGGAAAACCATAAGAGCAGGCTCTTTTAAGGCCCACGTTTGTCATTTGGTTTTGGGGTTCTCCATGCCCTAACCTGGTTAATACAGTCCCCTTTTTAAGATTAAAATTAAGCAAGGCTAGACCCCGCAATCATCTTCCTCTCAAATTAGAAGACCTTCGGCCTTTTTTGATTGCCAAAAAATGGGCATTTGGTTATGGAAAGTCCTAAAAAATTTTCTCAAAATTTGAAGAAGTCGAAAAAATAACACTTTTTGCAACATAAACCCCTGTTAATACCCATTCTGCCCGGCGAGGAATTGCTCGGGTTTTTACATCAAGTTCATGTTGGAGGACTTTTTTAGGAGAGAAAAGTTTGTTTGATGAAAATACAATTTTTTTGATTTGAAGGGTTTAATTCCTGTAGGTTTGAAGGAAGATTCGGCCCCAATATCTTGACTTAGAAAGATTCATTTTTTAGGACGGGTTTTTATTAGAAAACTATGTCCAAATGGTTTTAACTGGGACATTTAAAAAAATTTCTTTCTAATTTAAATTCTTGAATAAACTGTAAATCATTTTTTAAAAAAAATTTTTTTTATCTTGTTGTTTTATTTTGGTTATTTTTTTTTTAATTGTTTTTAAAAAAGTCTGATTATTTTAGTGCTAATTTTTGCAAGGGAATTAATCTATATCTTTTGATTGGTTTAGGACTTTATTTCAGGCTAAGTCACTTAGGTTTTCCCTGATGAAGGAATTTGTGACATTGTGAAAACTTTTGGGCCCCTTTTAGCTCCAATCATGCGCCTAGTGACTGTGCTAATACCATATGGGGTTAGAGGCCCCCAGCCTGGGCATTAGTAATATCTCCCAGTTTTTTTTGTGCTTGCTTTTGTCCTTCTTTTTGGCTTTGGGCTAGAATTTGTGAATTCTTTTCAACATTGGGTTATATCTGGGGCCTGAAATTTTGGGCCACATGTAGGAAAACTGTCTAGGTCAAAAAATCATAGCAACAAATCAGAGCGCACCTTTCATTTTTCCAGAGCACTATTGAAATGAAGGGGGCGCTCTGATTGGTTCTTTTTTTTTTAGACCTAACGTTTTCTTACAGTTGCCCATAGATTCTAGAGCTCCAGATATAACCAATGTTGTAATGAAGTCCCAAATTGCTAGTGCGCTGTGATTGGCTGCTATGGGCAAAAAAGTGAGTTTTAGACCTAGAAAGTTTTCATACATTTTTTTTCCTATTTTTAAAGGGTAAGTACAGAAATTTTAAAAAATGCATTATGTTAAAATTTACAATTTCTTATAGTGTGTTTGAGATTTACATTGGAAAATTGGTTTTTGGGACTAAACCCAATATGGAATTTATTTCTCAGATTTTAGAAAATGAAAAAATTTTTTCAGTTTAAGCAATTTGAGTCTTGTAAAAGTTTCCCACATTCCCGAACAGAAAAAGGCTGCCCCCGTGTGAATTCTTTTAGTGAACCAATTTTTTTCGCTTTAAAAAATTTTCCCCCATAGTGAACATGAATAGGGTTTCTCCTGTGAACTTCCCTGTTTAACGAGATTGATATCTGTGTAAAAAACTTTTCCTACATTCTAACAGAAAAAGGCTGCTCTCCTGTGTGAAAATCTTTTTTTGTGAACCAATTTGCTTTCGCTGTAAAAATTTCCCCATAGGAAAATGAAAACGGGGCCCTTTTCCCCTGTGTGAATTTTCCTCATGTTAACGAGATGTGATATCTGTGAAAAACTTTCCCCACATTCTGAACTGAAAAGGCTTCTCTTCTGTGTGAATTCTCTCATGTGTAACAAGATTTTCTTTCTTTGTAAAAGCTTTCCACTTTTCGAACATGAAAAAGGCTTCTCTCCTGTGTAAATTCTATTATGAAATAACGAGATTTGACATCCGTGTAAAAGATTTCCCAAAATTCTAAACAGGAAAAAGGCTTCTCCCCTGTGTGAGTTCTCTGATGTGTAACAAGATTTGATTCTTCATAAAAGATTTCCCACATTCTGAACATAAAATAGTGCTTCTCCCTATGTGACTTTTCTCATGTTCTTTATCACCTGACTTATGGGTGAAACGTTTTAAAAATTCTAAACATGAATATGGCTCCTCCACGGTCTGAATTCTTCTGTGAGTAAGAAGACTTGAGCATCTTGTAAACACTTTACCACATGGAAACCTTTTTCCCTCTTTTTGGCCTGTACTCATGGTAATTTTTGTGGGTCAGGAGAAGGTTTCCTCATCTTTGGGGAAAATTTATATGACCGGGCTAACACTTGTGGAAACCCCATCAGTGGTAGGGCAGGAGAAGGTTCCTCATGACTGGAGGGATTATTGGACAGGTCTGTACTCTGTTGTCCTGGATGTACATTCAGGGTAGTGTGCTTTTACTTTATAACTTAGTGAGGACATGCAGTTTCCTTCAGAGATCTCACGGAAGTGTTCTGTTAAAATTAAAAAGTTTTCCATGAATTTTTTTTCAAACCACAAAACAGAAACATTTTAAACATTCCTTTTAGGCGGGAAAACTCCTGCAGTTTGTATTATGTTATTTTGGCAAAGCCAGAGATGGATCCAGCAGGACCACTTATTATGACCACTCCCTACTGCTTGACATCATATAAACTCATGCAGGCAATTCCCTGCAACTGGGTTTCTAGGTAAAGGTGTGATAGGCTGTCTTTTATACATATCCATCATTGCTATTATGAATATAAGGGACGATTTATGGAACAAAAGCAAACAGTCCTGCATATGGGCTCTGAAACAGTTATAAAAAGTAAAAATGGCGGACCCAGCGCACGTGGAATATAAAATGAATAGAGCTGTAATATTGGCTTTGTTAAAAAAGTGTCTTTATTCTTAAAAATGTAGGGGTATATGACCCTCACACTATTAAAAACAGGAGAGATATAACCCAACGCGTTTCCTGCCGTATACCGGCACTTTCTCAAGGGTAATACTGTAGAAAAGACTACTGTGGTATTTAAATGGATGTTATTTTTTGTATAGGTCAACTGGGATGTCAATCAGCATATCAAAGGAGCCGACTAGTTGGATGAGCTGTCAATCAAGATCATCAGTGACAGGCTTTTAGTAGACAAGAGATAGTCGTGTCGGTATACGATTGGAAGAGCGGGTAAATCCATAATACCCGCTCTTCCCTGAAATTGGCAAAATAATTTTACACATACAAGTGCCTTCAATACTTTTTCCATGTTAATTCTCATTGAGAGTAGCTCTCTTTACCTTTGGGGCCAATTTCATAACACCCGCCCGATTCTGATTGGCTAGAATAGTCCTCTATTCATTTCCCTTGACTAAGCACTGTGAATACTTAGTTATGTATTTTTACATAGGAAACAGCTCCTTCCGTGATTGGCTGGCTTATAATGCCCGCCAGCATTTTCATTGGTTTAAATAACAGCAAGCTCAATATTTATGAACTACTGTCTCTTTCACTTTGGTTTTTTATTACATCGACCCGGTTTTAGTTCCATTAAGCACATAGAATAATACATAACAAAATATTAATTAATAGTTTATTTAATAAACCAAAAAATAATTCTTAACATGTATAAACAGCAATACCTTTTAAGTAAAAAAATAAATTTCTCATTTTTTCGTTTAATTATAATCATTCCTGTGAATATTTTGTTTCATATTGAATGTTTTTTATTGTTAAATTTCCCTATTTTTCCAGTTGTATATACTTTATAAAAAATGAATGCAAAAAATATATCAATTGAAAAATACAAGCGTATCTCTTCGCCTACAGTTCTCCCGAGGTCTCCGGCTTTGAAACACCCCCGTATTTGATTGATGTCCGCGCCCAATCGTATACCACACGCTATTCTTTGTCACTAAAGTCGTCACTGAGATTTTTGATGCATTTTCCCCAAAACTAGTGGGCCCCTTTTGATATTCTGTTGACACCCCAGTTGCCTATACAAAAAAAAACATCCTTTTTAAATACCACGTAGTCTTTTTCTCAGTTTTACCCTTAGAAAGTGCCGGTTACGGGAGGAACGGTTTTTTTTTTAGCCCCCTGTTTTTAATAGTGTGGGGGGGTCTATACCCCTATTTTTTTTAAAAATAAAGACACTTTTTTTAACAAAGCCAAATTAGGCTCTAGTCATTTTTTTCCACGTGCCCCGGGTCCGCCTTTTTACTTTTTTACATTTTTATCCGGCGTTCCTCAAAAACCCCGGGAATCATTGGACATTCACCCTGATCGGGCTACCATCCAAACCCCCCGCAAGTATTGAGGTGTGCCTTAAAAACGAGCGCAACCTCAAAAGGTAACACATTCCTTTTTTAAAAAACCTTTTAATTTTTAAACCTATTCCCATATTGGCCCCCCTTTGTCCCCCCCTTTTTTCTTTGGGCATGAAAACAGACAGATGTCACCCGCACCTCTGCAAACCCTGCGTGTATGGGGCCTAAGCAGTGGAAGTCATTGCTCGCAGCCCTACTGATATGGGCCCAAAAAATAGACAGATGTCAAACACATCTATGAACCAAGCTGGGTCAGCAGAAAACTTCAAATTTCCCCTAGTAGTATTGTAATTGGGGGTTGCCGATTGGCAAAGGGGGGTTTTCCTTTTTATGGTCACGGTTTTTGCTTCAGGAACGGACGTATTGGCAAGTAGGTTAAAAAAATCCAAAAAACACCCTCCACGGTCCCCCTAGGGATTCCCCCTTTTCTCCTTTTTGTAGTCTTTGATGGAGAACTGATGGCTGGATCCGCTCCAATCGGGCATTAAGGGGAATAGTAAATTTGGGGACCTGAAATAAGTGCTCGGCCCCGCCGATGCCCCCTTGGTTTATATTAAGGGGTCCCTGACCTTTTCCCTGCCCGGGCTGATTCCGGTTGGAGAGGTTTGGATCTTTGGGCAATTTTAAGGTCAATTCTCTAAATCTGAGGCCCTGAGTGTTAATCTCCCTCCGCGGACCTTGGACTACTTAGCGTCTACCCCTTTTGCGTGGCCCCCACGGGTCTTACTTCCCAGGAAAACAAGATTCCCCCGACCTCTTCCAAAAAATTTGCCCCTCCAAATTTTTGGAACCCTTATTCCGGAAAATTTTCTGCCGACTTTGGAAACTTGGGGCAGGAAGAGTCCTGTTTTGGCAGAGTGAACTTCTTAAAAAGACCATTTTGCCCCTTTACTTTATTGCTCCAAACTATCCCATGCTTATTCATAATCCTTTCCAAACGGGTTAGGCGTGTATTTAAGACTTTTTCATCGGCCCCCCCGCCCTAGGCTAGCTTGCTACCCAAAATTTGGCACAAGAGCGTTGGGGGTTGGGCCCCGCCGGATTTCAAAAAAATTTTTTAAAAGGCGCACTTTCTAGGGGCCTGGGCCTGGGACCCCCGGGTGGGGGATGGCTTTGGGTCCGGTTGGCAACCCGGGGTGCCCTTTGTTTTAGCGCGCCCCTTGGATCTGGACTGGGTCTTTGGGGAAACATATCTGACTTTTTGGCCGCGATTGGACTTATAAACTTTCCCACAAAATTTTTTTGATTTGGTCGGGCCCTTCCTCCCCCTTTCTGACATCCTGCTTTCCCCCCTTTGGTTTAGAATCCCTTCCTTCCTAGGAAGCTCTAAAAGAAACCCATGCGATTGTACAATTTTGTGCTTGGGCCCTTCTTTTTGTCCCGTTTCTTTTCTCTCCCTGCGGAAGTCGTGGGTAACCCTTCCTCAGCTTACCAATATACTCACACTCCGACACTTCTTTTCCTCCTTAAGGAGGGCGGTTGACTTTAAAAAACCCCCTTTCCGCATTCGAGAGGATGTGTCTGCTGGACTCCCCCCCCAAGACACACCCATCTCTATTATCTATAAGGAGCTTTTCCGCTTCCCATTTTACGACGCTCCCGTCTTATTGTCAGCCTGGGGACGGAGCAAAAGTAAATCTTTTTCACAGGACCAATGATATCGCTGTTTACACATTGCAACACAAAGCGGTCATAGCTACAGAGCACAAGAGACTAGCTTTAAGGTATCTCTAGGGGGTACAGGGTTCCCTCCCTGTTACACCGCTGGTTTTCCCTCGGTCCCGGATCTCTGCTGGCGTTGTGGGACGGAAATGGGACCATGTTCATACTTGGTGGGGCTGTCAGGTTTTACGGGGCTTTTGGGATGTGGTATTGCGACATTAGTGAGAGTCTGACTGGCTTGGAGCTCCCGAGAACACCCGAGGCTGCTCTTCTCTTTATGTTTCCAATGCCGATCCCGACATTTAAGAGATCTTGCTGAGGCACCTTCTTCAGGCGGCCAAAGGGACAGTTATTCCCAGCATTGGAGGTCTCCTGACCCCCCCCTACGATCGCGGAGGTGGATGATTAGAGGTCACTCCATACGTACCATATGGAGGAATTTTCTGGTATCCTCGATACACAGTTGAACAATTGACTAAACGTGGTCCCTTGGCTTTCCTACCAAACTTCCCCTGCATTTCGGGCTACTTTTACGTTAGGCTGGCGATGCACCCCTTCTGCTTAATTTACTGAATTTTCTCTTGCGGTAGTGCTGCTGTTGGGCTGCTACGGGAACCCTCTTGGGGGTGAATTCACGCCTCCATACCCTTAAACCCCTCCCCTCTCCCCCCCCAAACTTTTATTTTGTTTCTTTTTGATCTATAAATGGTTTTCTTTCCTTCCATTAGGATGAGTAAAAATGCTCTCTTCGGGTTTTTCGCCCTTGATATTCTTTTTACAAACATCCCACGATTGTTATTTTTCATATTAAAAACCCTCATTTGTTTATCGATTTCATACTCTTAAAACCTATTTGTATGCTTTTGGTATGGTTAATTTATTTGACTTACGACTTTCTTTTTTACTTGGACTTTGAAAGTCTCTTTGTTACTTGTTTTTTATATTTTGCCTGCACCTCATAAAGCTTTTTGAAGCAAAAAAAAAACACCTGAAAACATTCTG
>JAODAL010065021.1:0-18425 GCA_025379985.1 Phyllomedusa bahiana | reverse complement strand
CTGTAAATGACAATCAAATGGAAATGACCTATAAATTTAAAACTTGCGTTTTGTCTTGCACAAAGAAAAAAAACTTTTCCTTCCTTCTTTAAAGTGTCAAGAACCCAAAGAGGAAATAGCCTCTGAGGAAAAAATCACTGAGATGATTCATCAGTGATTTCTGGAATGTTCATGTCTTTTTTTTTCTTCAAAGAGCGAAGGGGGAAAAATGTCCTGATGTCATTAATTGAGTCAGACATGGATTCTTATCAGTTATATACAGGGGCAGACACAATAAAAAGATGGCCCCGGTGCAAGAACAGTATATGGGTCATAGAGCAAGATGTATTATACTACTTATATTAGTATTTTATTAATCAAGTGTAATAACAACAATATTACTTCGGCTTCCTAGATCCTCCTCTCAACCTTTAAAAAACAAAATAGACAGAAAATATATTGAACGTTTTTTTTTTTTTATATGTTCTTTATTATATAACATGCAAATTTATGGATTGCAGTTGGTCAGGCTTTTGAGGCATTGCTTCTAAGGGAGAATACTTCTTATATGACATATAGGAAGTATGGAACAATCTGTTTCTGTAGGACTTACACAGAATCAGCATTAAAAAACAGCTGTATGTCTCCTAAGATAAAAAATGGCCCGGCTGTCCGTTTTTTTCAGGTCGATTGGGGGCCCCGAACCGTAGACGACGGATATTTGGTGGATTCTCTGGGCCAGCACGAGCGTAGATGGTATAGATAGAGACCAGGCCAGGGAGTGGATTCGGAGGTCGCCCCAGGGGCCGCTGAAAAGGGCCCGGGGACAGAATTAGGTGCGGGGAACCTCTAAGTCACTACCCCTGACATGGCTGCACGGTGACAGCCGAAGTGATGTCAAAGGGGACGGGAAGGCAGGGGGTGAGAGAAACAGCAGGTCAGATAGGCAGCTGACAAGTCCAGGGGACATCAACGGGTTGTAAATGAAACGATGCGGAGCGAGGCAGGTTCAAGGGCTTTAACAGCAAAACACACAGGGGTCAGGAGTCAATAACTTTTAAATGACCTGCCCCAAGGCAGAGGCGGGAAGTTTCTTAAACCACAGGGGGGTCGTGGTCTTGCGGTAATTGATACACTGTTACTTTAAATGCAGACCAGCGGCTGCGCATATGTCCTGTGGAGGGCGTGTGAAAACAAGATGGAACAAAGGACAAACAGGGGCCCAGGGGAGGGGAGTACCCAGCAAACAAGGAACACAGCAGGGAGCGCAGCAGCATTGAGACAGAGCCGCAGCAACAGGGACAGGGCTGGGAATGCAGCAGAGACACTGCCATGTCCATGGTCTGGAACAGGGATCACAGCATGGACCATGACAACTGCTTTTCTATGAAAACCTCTCTCTAAGATTACACCACAAAAAAATCTTTTGTAAATCTCCCATCCATTTGGCTCCCTAACTAATGTTAATACATATGGTAAGTATATTTAAAGTTCTTTCCAGAAATCTAGACCAAAAAGGGGACCATGCATGAAAACTTTCTAGGTCTAAAACTTTCTTTGTTGCCAATAGCAACTAGAGATGGGCGAATTGATTCTAACGAAGTGAATTCGTTTAGATTTTTTAGGGAAAAATTTGATTTACACAAGTCGAATTTGGAGTATTGCGGGGAAAGAAACGGTTTTAATTGATAAAATGCCCCCAAAACACTGCGGGACATGGAGGAGAAATCTTTTGGGAAGAAGAAAGGAGGACCCTCAATGACATGTGCAGAGATGAAGCCAATCAGAGACCGGCGGGATTCTGGGACATCACTGCACTATATAAGTCCGGACGCCCTGCGCGCGACTCACACTGCTTTCGTTGTGCTGCTGGTGCAGCTGCTGCATAGATCTCACACAAAAAAATGTGTTTTTAACAGATATTTTTTTTGGGGGGGTGTCAATGCTTTTATCATAGACTGCTCCTCTTCCGTTATAATTTTGATTCAGTTTGTGGGGTATTGTAATTGAAGTCCAGTGTGGGTCTAATTCTGCTGCATATACATTTTAATGCCATCTGGTCAGTTCCGGAGCACATTGAATATCCAAGGGTTATCTAAGCCTGTTTGTGCTTTCGTATTCGGTAAAAGAAACGGCTTTTTTACACGCCACATACCAGTTAATTTTTTCCTGCTGAATTCTGTAGCGCAATTTATATCCAAGGGTTATCTAAGCCTGTTTGTGCTTTCGTATTCAGTAAAAGAAACAACTTTTTTACACACCACATACTAGTTAATTTTTTCCTGGTGATTTCTGTAGCGCAATTTATATCCAAGAGTTAATTAAGCGTGTTTGTGTTTTTTTTATACATTAAAATACAAAGAGTTTTTACACGCAACATACCATTTAATTTTTTCGTGGTGATTTCTGTAGCATAATTTATATCCAAGGGTCATTTAAGCCTGTTTGTGCTTTCTTTTTCAGTAAAATACACGGCGTTTTAACACGCCACATACCATTTTAATTTTTCCTGGGATTTCTGTAGCGCAATTTATTCCAAGGGTTTTTAAGCCTGTTTTGTGCTTTTGTAGTCAGTAAAATACACAGCTTTTTTACACGCCACATACCAGTTAATTTTTTCCTGCTGATTTCTGTAGCACAATTTATATCCAAGGGTTAATTAAGCGTGTTTGTGCTATTATATTCATTAAAATAAACGGTGTTTTTAAACGCCAAAGACAAGTTGACCGTGCTCCTGTCCAAGTTGTTGGTACTGCAGTCCCTCCCTTTCCAAATGGTGGACTCTGCACCGTACAGAGAATTAATGGCCTGTGCCGAGCCGAGGTGGAGAGTTCCAAGTCGTAATTTATTTTCCAAAAAGGCAGTACCAGCCCTTCACAAATATGTAGAACAGAAGGTGGGCCAGTCCTTGAGCTTATCAGTTTATTCCAAGGTGTACGGCAGCGCGGACATGTGGAGCTGTAACTACGTTCAGGGCCAGTACATGTCCTTTACGGCCCACTGTGTGACTTTGCTTCCTGCCCAGCCACATCCACAACTTGGACAGGAGATGCCGCTTTCTCCTTCACATTGTCAAACTGCTACTCCTGCGCCAATGTCTGCCTCCTCCTCCACCATCACCACCATCTCAGCCACCACATGTACTGCTCCATCATACCACATGGGTAAGGCACAGCAGTGTCACGCAGTTCTACACCAGGCTTGCCTCAGCGAACTAAGTCGCACAGGGGAGGAACTGCTCCCCTGTGTGCAGAAAGAAATCGATGTATGTCTTTCTCCGTGCCAACTGCAAATCGGAACCATGGTGACGGACAATGGGAGCAACATGGTGTCCGCGCTACACTGAGGAGAGCTGAGCCATGCGCCCCGCATGGCGGATGTGTTCACTCTGGTTGTGAAAAGGTTCCTGAAGTCTTCTACCAATCTTAAGAACATTCTGAAAATGGCCAGGAAACTGTGCATGCACTTCATCCATTCCTACAAAGCCAGGCGCACCCTCCTCGAGTTGCAGCAGCAGAACGGCCTCCCCTAACACACGCTGATATGCGATGTTTCCACCCGTTAGACCAACTGTTAGATCGACATGTTAGACCAACTGTATGAACAGAGAAAGGCCTTTAACGATTTTTTGATGATCCAGGTGGACAGGAGTACTCTCCTGTGTAACTTTGATGTCAGCCAGTGGCAGCTCATGCATGACACCTGCCGTTTGCTGAGGCCGTTCGAGGAGGCAACGTTATTTGACAGTCGCCAGGACTACGGGATGAATAACGTCATTCTACTGCTTCATGTCCTGGAACAGATGCTGAAAAATCTGTTTTGCAGGGGACTGGAGACGTGGGGACTACATCTTGCGGTCACTTGAGTCCGGTGGGGACTGAACTGGAGGAGGAGGAGGAGGTGGACATTGGAGCACAAGCATTGTCTGGTGAAATGAGTGGTTTTTCTACCCAGGTGACAGGAGAGGAGGAGCAGGAGCAGCTGGAGATGGTAGATGGAGATAAGGAAGACGAGTCAGATGACCCAGACACACCGTGGCAGTATACAGTGGAGATGGAGGCAGGGAGTCCCTCAGAGTCACTTGTGCAGATGGCCCGCAGCATGCTGATTTGCCTGGCTACTGACAGCCGAATAGTCACCATCCAGCAGAGAGATGACTTCTGGATCTCCACCCTCTTGGACCCTCGCTACCGGTCCAAAATGGGAGCCCTTTTTCCAGCTGCTGAGAGGGAGGGCAAACTCAAGTACTATAGAGAAATCCTCCGTAGTCAGTTTGCTAACGTTCAAAAACAATTCTACCTCCATCAGCTTCATCATTAATACCTAAAAAAGTTCCAAAGAAGTTTATTATGAAGTATAAACGTGGTAGTTTGAATCCAGTTTCTGCGTGACACCAATTTGTTCACATGCAGTGTATGGAACTTGAACTGAAGGAGACCCTAACAACAGGGAATGTTTTAGGTACTTATTTTGCATTTGGTGCCATTAGGGATGGAATTTAGTATAAAACTGGAATGGGAAGCAAAAGCAAATGCTGCAAAACTGGCTTTGGATGAGCTTCTTCATTATGAAGAATGTGAATTGTATGTCCAACTTACAGAAAGTAAAAACCGCCTGCGGGACTATGAAATAATTAATAATGATCTTTAGAGCCTATAGAGAAAGCGTTTCCTTGAGCCTCATCTGTCATATCCATGTACCGTACCTCTTGTCTCCGTTCCTTGAACACGATCCTTTCCGGCTGTCCTGACCTTACACTTGTCCCCGACTCCGAATTTGCCTTACGATTTTGTACCTCGCTACACCTCGGCTGCCACCACAAGCAAGTCACGTCAGGGGTAGCAACCTGGCAGACTCCCCCGGCAGCAAATCCATCCCGCTTTGCGGCGGGCTCTTGTGAGAAGCGGGACCTACGTAGATTTCACTCCCTGGCGTGGCTATTGCCATCGTCCCCTTACTGTGCTGCGATCTGTGCCGGCTCTAGGAACCTACTATTGTGTTTTTTGACACAATTGTAGGATCTTCTCAGCCCTCAGCTTGTTTTTTTCCAGCTGGGGCTGCCATGACTTTATCAGGCTGCATTCCCACTTCAGTTTTTTGGTCAGTTTTGCCCCCGTAAGTGCCCAAGAAATTTTCGAGTGAAGCGATTCTAAGAGCGGCGGCAGTCATGTGCGTGTCATACTAAAATACATAGGAGAAAAAGAAAAACAGAAGGGGGCGCCCAATAGTGTAAATCCTCACAATGATGATAAAATGTGGTGAGAATTGCCAGCTCACCTGGGTCGGTTGTGCTACGTTCCGAGGCACAATACTCTTAAACGTATGCTGGGCAGATGTCTCCGTCGCCCTTATCATGGCAGCCTTGGTCGCAAGAAGAGAACCAGGTTCTAATGGTAGATACTTGGCTGAGATAGTAGAAAAATGCCCTTGGGGATAGAGTGGACCCGGCGCCCTTTAGTGGGAAGACGTTTCAGGACAAAAGGTATGGTTAAAAGAATTATCTTTATTCCAAAACTGCAGGAGACTCAGGCTCTCGCAGAATTAAAACAAAAGACAATGTGTACAATCTCAACGCGTTTCTCGCGGAACACCCGCGCTTCCCCAGGAGGATACAGTGGAGCTGCATGTGTCTTAATTTATACAAACAATGTAAAGCCGCGTACCGACAGATAACATACTAAACACAGCATTGTATGAAGACAAAACCAAGCTCCCTCTGCATATTTAAGCATGGCACAATGTTCTACAGCACCCTACAGGCTCTCTGCAGCCAGGAAATAGCTGTTTCTCAACGCGATTCATCCCGAATTTATTCGGGTCAAAACGAAATTTGTCGGAAAAGTCGGCGAACTTGGCAAATCGAATTTTTGAGAAATTCGCACATCTCTAATAGTAACCAATCAGAGCTCCCCTTTCATTTCTTCAGAGCACTATATGAAATGAAAGGGGTGCTCTGATTGGTTGCTATGGGCAACAAGAAAACTCTTAGACCTAGACAGTTTTCATACATGTGGCCCAAAATGTCCAAGTGCACTAACCCTGAATTATGCATAGGCCAAAGATGTATGAAAGGAAAGCAACCATGCCCAGCAGGAAATTTAAGATGCCAAAGTCTTGTCTTCTTTGCCTACAATTCCACAAAGTGCTCATCTGTTCCTGGTTCAAGCTTTGACTTTCAAGTATACTGAGATGTGATCAGGAAAAGAGCAAACCTCGACACACCCATCACCCTAACAACTCAGGTCACAGATGCCCCTACTAGGTGTGCAGTAACAACCATTCTCCTTTGGATCTTTCTCAGGTCTGATATATTATGCACAGAAAACAAATTAGAAGATTTTCAGTAGTAAAGTTATTCTGTAAAAGGATTGTTAATCCAGGGATTTATTCCGATTACCAGATTTTACCTAAAATGAAGACAATTGGCTTCTACCTCAGGGGGTATTTTGTCTTCTTCTGGATTAACACTATAGCACAATAGCACATTGTATAATTATCTAAAGTTATACAATGATAAGACTTAAAAAGTAGGCACCTCTAGGCAAAGGTAAAGACTATTATCAAATATATTGCTGTTCTAATTTTGCTTGGTTTCAGACATAGTATAGATCTTAACTCCTGCTTGTTGCCACACGTTTACTTAAGTTACCAGGATGCCGGCAGGACAGGTGAGTGCAGGGGTGACTGTGTGTGTGGGGAGTGGGTGGCTGAGTATGTTCGGGGAAGGGTATGTGTATTGCAGTGTGCGGGGGAGGGGTATGTGTATAGCAGTGTGCGGAGGAGGGGTATGTGTATTGCAGTGTGCGGGGAGGGGTATGTGTATTGGTGTGTTCGGGGAGGTGTATAGGGCTGGTAGTGGGGGGGGGAGGGATTTGTGTATTGCAGTGGGCGGGGGGGGGGTCGGTGTAGTGCAGTGTGCGGGGAGGGGTGGGTTTGTATTTTTACAGGCGGGTTCTGTGTGCCAGGGAAAATAACAGGTAATCATTGCACTCAGCGCTATGACTTTACCATATCTGTGGGGTGTACTTCAGGCGCATTGCAGCACAATTATGCCCTGCAAATACACCGTGTGAATATACCCTGTTCACACAATGTAATGTCGTCTGTACTTCGACACGTAATTGCGATTCCAATACGCCCGAAGTACGGGCTGAGAATACAGTAATTCAAAGCTCTCACTGAGAGCTAGGATTACCTGCTCTTTCCCCCATAATAGATGTCAGTGAGAGCTTTAGAGGGACGCACTGGCCAACGCATCCCTCTGAAGCTGTGGCCATATAGCAGTGTGTACAGTTATACACCGCTGTACACTGGCGTGTGAACATACCCTAATAGTACTTGTAGGGGGGAGAAATTTTTTTCTCCTGCCCTGAGAGCTATTTAGCCTAGGAGCGGCCCTGCCTTCGTTCATAAAGCTGCATTGCTGGATCACAGAGACCTAGCGATGCAGCTTTATGATTAGAGCAGCGCACGCACCTTCTTAGGAGTGGAGGAGCCGCCGGTGCTGTCAGCCTCAGCACTCCTCAGCAGCCCGGCGGCAACTACAGTACAGAGAGAAGGAACGCAGACATCAGAGAGAGGAAAAAATGTCTGTGCCAGCACCTCCCCTCTCAAGAATATGCTGAGTCTGTATCACTGCCAATCATTAGAATACAGGGAGAGAGAAAGTGAGCCAGAGGAAGTGCTCAGTGGAGCTGCCTCCTCTATCCTGTATCAAGTTTCTGGCCTAGGTACACCAGTTCTGCCATTACAAATGAAGCACCAGGTGGAGTTTGTCAGGTGTGAGGCACCAGGTATTACCAAGTGCCTCACACCTGACTTCTGAGGTGTGAGGGTGCTTTCACGCACAGAGCGTCTTTGGTGCTTTTTTGGTTCGTTTTTATTTTTTGCAGAAATGCACAGCAATTAATGCTGTGCATTTCTGCAACAAAAAAAAAAAAACACACCAAAAACACACATGAAAAACCACTCCATGTGAAAGCCCCTGCAGTGGGGGTTGGTGGGTGGGTGACAACAGTTTTTTTTCACATTATTTTATCTTTTTATTAACTCTAAATGCCATAGTTTGTGCTTTGTAATGACAGGCCTGCAAGCCCATAATTTAAAAGCACTAATGTCGTGCAGTGCACCGAGGCAGATTTCTCCCTTGTATACATGTGTACTTCACACTGTATATACACAGACAGGAAGCCTGTATCTGCTTCCTGCTCCCAGCGCCAGTGGTCACAAGACCGCCAGGTCTCCGAGTCCCACCTCTGAGACCTGCACCTAGACATGGACGGAAGTTCCGATTACAGCAGATCATCACCGCTCAGCTAAACTCCGAACTCCTGTAAATTCTAGTGGAGAGTTCTGATCACCTTTCCGTTCAGAACGGAGAGGTCTTGGGGCTGGTTTAGGAGATACAGTACAGACCAAAAGTTTGTACACACACAAGAGTTTTCTGTATTTTCATGACTATAAAAATTGTAGATTCACATTGAAGGCATCAAAACTATGAATTAACACATGTGGAATTATATACTTTACAAAAAGTGTGAAAACTGAAAATATGTCTTATATTCTAAGTTCTTCAAAGTAGCCATCTTTTGCTTTGATTACTGCTTTGCATACTCTTGGCATTCTCTTGATGAGCTTCAAGGGGTAGTCACCTGAAATGGTTCCCAGAGATTCTTAGCACTTGTTGGCCCTTTTGCCTTCACTCTGCGGTCCAGCTCACCCCAAACCATCTCGATTGGGTTCAGGTCTGGTGACTGTGGAGGCCAGGTCATTTGCCGTAACACCCCATCACTCTCCTTCTTGGTCAAATAGACCTTACACAGTTTGGAGGTGTGTTTGGGGTCATTGTCCTGTTGAATATTAAATGATGGTCCAACTAAACACAAACCGGATGGAATAGCATGCCGCTGCAAGATGCTGTGGTAACCATGCTGGTTCAGTATTCCTTCAATTTTGAATAAATCCCCAACAGTGTCACCAGCAAAGCACCCCCACACTATCACACCCCGTCCTAAAATGCTTCACAGTGGGAACCAGGCATGTAGAGTCCATTCGTTCACCTTTTCTGCGTCACACAAAGACACGGTGGTTGGAACCAAAGATCTCAAATTTGGACTCATCAGACCAAAGCACAGATTTCCACTGGTCTAATGTCCATTCCTTGTGTTCTTTAGCCCAAACAAGTCCCTTCTGCTTGTTGCCTGTCCTTAGCAGTGGTTTCCTAGCAGCTATTTTACCATGCTGGCCTGCTGCACTCAGTCTCCTCTTAACAGTTGTTGTAGAGATGTGTCTGCTGCTAGACCTGGTCTCTAATCTAATCTGCTGTTAACCTGCGATTTCTGAGGCTGGTGACTCAGATGAACTTCTCCTCCGCAGCAGAGGTGACTTTTGGTCTTCCTTTCCTTGGGCGGTCCTCATGTGAGCCAGTTTCTTTGTAGTGCTTGATGGTTTTTGCCACTGCATTTGGGGACACTTTCAAAGTTGTCCCAATTTTACGGACTGACTGACCTTCATTTCTTAAAGTAACAATGGCCACTCGCTTTTCTTTACTTTGCTGCTTTTTTCTTGTCATAATACAAATTCTAAAAGTCCATTCAGTAGGACTATCAGCTGTGTATCCACCTGACTTCTGACCAACACAACTGATGGTCCCAACCCCATTTATAAGGCAAGAAATCCCACTTATTAAACCTGACAGGGCACAGCTGTGAAGTGAAAACCATTTCAGGTGATTACCTCTTGAAGCTCATCAAGAGAATGTCAAGAGTGTTTTGTTAAGTATATAATTCCACATGAGTTAATTCATAGTTTTGATGCCTTCAGTGTGAATCTACAGTTTTTATAGTCATGAAAATATAGAAAAATCTTGGAATGAGAAGGTGTGTCCAAACTTTTGGTCTGTACGGAAGGTCCGGGTTCTAGCTCTGGACGTGCAACTATCAGACAATAATGGAATGTCCTAGCGATATGCCATCAATGTCCGTAGTGAGACAACCCCTTTAACCCAAAACTAGTAAAAAATGGTCTTACACTGTGTTCTGATGCATCAAATAAGTAGTAATAGGTAAAGTCCAATGCTATGTAACAAATGTCACGGGGGTCGCGGGCTCCGCTGCCCCCCCGCGACCGTCACCCTGCTCGCAGGGGATCCGGCGCGGCAGCTGCGGCTGCCTGCGACCTTCCCCCTGCTGTCCCAGCACCGCGTCTCTTATCTGTCAGCGCTCCTGTGAACGCCGCTCCCGGCCGCCGTGCGCATGGCCGCTGCTCTAGGCGTGCGCGCCGACTTCTCTAAATTTAAAGGGCCAGCGTCCCGATAATTGGTCCATTGTGGGGCGCTAGTTCTATTTAAGGTATCCGCCCCAACACTTCCTGCCAGTCTGTTGGTGTGTTCTTGGTGCGTTTTGAGAGTTTTGGAGTTTAGTCTTGATTACCGTGTCCCAGTCGCTTGCTCACGTTTCCTGACCTTGCCTGTTTGCCGCATGCCCTGACGTATGCCGTCTCTGACTACAAAACCTCTGCCGCCTGCCCTGCCCTTCTGCCTTTTCCCCGACTACGCCTCCGGATTAGTTTCTGTCCCATGCTGTACCCCGGCTGCATCGCAAGCAAGTCAGTCAGGGTAAGGGACTGGTAGCCTCACGCCGAAAGCAAGTCCATCCGCTTTGCGGCGGGCTCGGGTTTTGAAAAACCGGGGGCTACTTAGATTCCGTTCCCTGGCGTGGGCTTAGCTATCATCGCTTGCGTTGGCCCAGCGGATCACTCCTCCGTTACAGTACAGACTGGCCATAGATTCCGCAGGGTACCTCTCCCTGATCTCCGGGACATCACTACAGCTGTCGCCCAGCAAAGTCAACGGATCGACCAGCTAGCGGCCATGATGCAGAACCTGGCGATGTCTGCCTCCACCGGCTGCTGCCCCTGCACCTGCATCCGTTGCTCCGGCATCCATTGCTCTACCTGCTTTGGTGCCGGGTCCTTCTCTGCATCTGCCACTCCCTCACGCTTACGATGGAGGACCCCAAGAAGTGCGAGGGTTCATCAGCCGTGCTCCATCCATCTCGAAATGATGGGGCGCCAATTCCCTACAGAGCGAGCCAAGGTGGCCTTCATAATCACCCTTTGTCTGGAGAAGCCTTGGCTTGGGCTACCCACTATGGGATCGAGGGGATCCTCTGACGGGGACCTCCAAACCTTCCCCCGGGGTTTCCCGCACGGTCTTCGAGGAACCGGGCCCTATTTTTTTCGGCTGCCAAAAGCGCTGCTCCGGCTCGTTCAGGGCGACACCACGTCGGTCAGTATTCAGTGCAGTTTCGCACTCTCGCTTCGGAGCTGGATTGAACAACGAAGAGTTGGTGGCGGACATTTTGGCAAGGCCTCTCGGGGTGAATCAAGACGAGGCTCGCCGTCGGGGATCTACCAGTTTCCCTTGGATGACCTAATCCATTTGGCCACCCGAGTGGATATTCGCTTCGCCGAAGGCAACAAGAGCTCTGCTACAAACGGGGAAACCGTCCGTCCACGCGTTTCCCCGCTTGGCTCCACGTTCCAGCGGTCACCCCTTCCGACCTCCACGGCCTCTGAAGGGGAAAACCTATGCAGGTCGAGAGAGCCCACCTGTCCCAGGAGGAACGTTCTCAGCGTCGTCTGAAGCAGCTCTGCTTCTATTGTGGCGGTTCTGGCCATTTCATTGGGGACTGTCCGGTGCGCCCGGGAAACTTCCGCTCCTCGGGCTCGTAGGAGAGGCAACCTAGGTGTCAGAACGGCCTCTCCCGTCTGACCATGCCCGTATATATTGGTGCTTCTCCGGACAATCCTTTCGGCCACCCCCCTTTTATTGACCCCGGATCAGCAGGAAACTTAATAAGCCACAAAACTTGTGACCAGGTTTCGTCTTCCTGTGACTCCGTTGCAGAAACCTATGTTCGTTCCTCGGTCAGTGGCGATTGCCTTAAGGACGCGATCCGCTTTCCGTACGGCCCCTCTTCTTGCAAATTGGGGCCCTTCACAAGGAACGTTGAAAATTCTTGTCCTGGCCTCGATCCTCCTCGGAGATCCTTTTTGGGCCTCCTTGGCTACAGGACCATACCCCGACTTTGGATTGGAGCAAGGTGAAGTCATGCGTTGGGGTTCCGCGTGTTTTCTCTCGTTGCCTGTCTAAGCCGCAACTCGCTCCTAAAGTCACCTCCCGGAAGTCTGCCAAGCCTCCTCCAGGTTCCCTTCGCCATTGGGACTTTTCCCGATGTCTTTTCGGAGAGTCAGGCTGAAACGCTTCCTCCACACCGGCCCTCATGATTGTCCCATTGACCTGCAACCTGGCTGTACTCCTCCCAGAGGCCGGGTTTACCCTCTCTCCGTCCCGGAGACTATGGCGATGTCTGAATACATCAAGGAGAACCTCTGCAAAGGATTCATCCGTAAGTCCTCATCTCCGGCTGGAGCCGGCTTCTTCTTCGTGGAGAAAAAAGACGGGTCCTCCAGCCCTTGCTTTTCAACTATCGGGGCTTGAATAAAATTCCCATAAAAAACCGGTACCCGTTGCCCTTCATCTCCGAACTCCTGACCGCCTGCGTGGGGCGAAAATTTTCTAACTGGATCTACGCGGGGCTCAATTTAATCCGCATTAGGGAAGCGAGATGAATGGAAACGGCATTTATACACGGAGACGGCCATTTCGAGTATTTGGTTATGCCTTTCGGTCTCTGCAACGCCCCGGGGCAGTATTTCAGAACTTTGTTTAATGAGATCTTTCGGGACCTACTCTATGTCTGTGTAATCGTTACTTGGACGATATTCTCATCTTCTCCCTGATCTTTAGACTCATCGCCACCATGTCCGCCAGGTCCTCAGGCGACTCCTCTTCATCAGCTCTTTCCCAAAACCGAAAAGTGCCTCTTTGAACGTGGCCAGCTTACCCTTCTTAGGGAAACATCTCTCAGATAAGGGTCTCCGGATGGATCCCTCCAAACTCTCCGCGGTGCTGCAGTGGCCACAAAACCGGTGGGCCTTGGGCATTCAACGTTTTTTGGGTTTTTGCTAATAATTATAGGCAATTTCATCCCCCACTTCTCTACACTTGTGGCTCCTTTGGTTTGGCCCTGACTAGGAAGAATGTCAATCCCAAATCTTGGCCCCCAGAGGCCCAAGAACCCTTCAACCGGCTCAAGGGCATTTGCTTCGGCTCCGGTTCCTGTCTCGCCCAGACCCTAACTGTCCGTTTATTCTGGAAATGGATGCTTTTCGGTCGGCGCTGGTTTCTGTCCTCCTGCAAAGATCCTCGCTGGTAAACTACCCCACCTGTGGTTTTTTCTCCAAAGACATTCTCTCTGCCGGGGAATAACTATACCATAGGTGATCGTGAATTACTAGCCATAAAGCTTTGGGTCTAGAAGAATGGGTCATCTGGTGGGGGGGCTCACCACCCCTTGACATTTTTCACAGACCATAAGACCTTTGTACCTTCAGTCGGCTCAACCGCCTGAACAACCGGCAAGCCCGGTGGGTCATTATTCTTTGCCCGTTTGACTTCCGCTTACATTTTCGGCGGCCCAGAAAAAACCTCAGAGCTGATGCTCTATCTCGTTCCCGGATACGGTGGGTCTTGAGCCTCCTCCCCAGCACATTTTCCCCCCGGAAGGGGACTCGTACGGCTGCCCCGTGGACCTCCAGCACCTACCCCCTGGGAAGATGTATGTGGACCTGGGCCCTTTCGCCTGAAGTGGGGACAACTTTTCTATACGGCTGGGCACCCAGGAGTCCATAGGTCGCTTCAAATGGTCTCCCGATTTTACTGGTGGGCCTACTCTTGCTCAGGGGCATGAGGGACTTTTTTTTCTAGCCTGCACCTCCTGTGCCCGTAATAAGGTTCCTCGCCTCAAGCCCGCGGGCCTTCTTCAGCCGCTCCCGGTGCCGGAAAAACCTGGACCCTGTAGCCCTGGACTTCGTTATGATCTCCCGGCCTCATCTGGAAACACGGTTTTATCTGGGTTGTGACCGACCATTTTTCCAAAAAGGCCACTTTATCCACTGCTGGGTTACCCTCTGCCCCCCAAGGCCCAACATTTTTTCAGTCACGTTTTCCGTTCTGACGGTCTTTCCCCTTTTCATATTGTCTCAGATAGGGGAGTCCAAGTTATTGCTAAATTTTGGCGGGGCTTTGTGTGGTCAATTGCAGGTTTCCCGTTAGACTTCTCTTCCGCATACCACCCCCCGACCAATGGGCAGGTTGAGAGGGTTAACCCCGGTGGGTTGGGACCTACTGGGCCTTTTGTGTCCGCCCATCAAGATAAACTGGTCTGATTTTTCTTCCCCGGGCAGAGTTTTCCTTTAACTCTTTAGATTTTGGGATCTGCTGGGGCCTCCCCCTTTTTTGTGGTGTTTGGGTTTAAACCCCGCCGCCTCTCCCCTGGGGCCCCCTCGTGTCCTGTCCCGGCGGTGAATGCCCAAGTAAGGGCCATCAAGGCCTCTTGGAGCTCACGCGACGGGCCTGGTAACGGGCTTTGCTCGCACCAAAGCTCAGGCTTGACAGGTACCGTGGCCCCGCCCTATTTGAGCCGGGCGATAGAGTTTGGTTGGCCACAAATATATTCGCTTTAAGGTGCCTTCTTATAAGTTAGGCCATTAATACGTGGGTCCGTTTGAGGTACTGCAATGACTAATTTCCCGGTGTCCTACAAGCTCCGCTTGCCTCTTACCCTGCGCATTCTGAACTCCTTCCCTGTCTCTCTCCTCAACCGGTGGTACTGAATCGCTTCTCCCGGGGGGCTGTTCTCGCCTTCTCCCGTGGCCAACTTTTGACAACATCTTTGAGGTCAAGGAGGTGCTGGCACAGAAGGGCATGAGGGGGAAGCGGTTCTTCCTCATTGACTGGAAGGGGTTCGGGGCCGGAGGAGCGGGTCGTGGGAACGGAGGCCCAAACCTGTGCCTGACCTCCTCTCTAGGTTTCAAAAAAAGAGGGGGGCCTGGGGGGTGGGGGGTAATGTCACGGGGGTCGCGGGCTCCGCGGCCCCCCACGACCGTCACCCTGCTCGCAGGGGATCCGGCGCGGCAGCTGCGGCTGCCCGCGACCTTCCCCCTGCTGTCCCCCGGGGCCGCGTCTCTTACCTGTCCGCGCTCCTTTTGAACGCCGCTCCCGGGACGCCGTGCGCGTGGCCGCGCTCTAGGCGCACGCGCCGAACTTCTCTAAATTTTTAAAAGGGCCAGCGTCCTGATAATTGGTCCATTGTCGGGCGCTGGTTCTATTTAAGGTATCCGCCCCCCAACCACTTCCTGCCAGTCTGTTGGGTGTGTTCTTGGTGCTTTTGAGAGTTTTGGAGTTTAGTCTTGATTACCCGTGTACCGGTCCGCTTGCTCACGTTTCCTGACCTTGCCTGTTTGCCGCCTGCCCTGACCGTATGCCTGTCCCCGACTACGCCTCCGGATTACGTTTCTGTACCACGCTGTACCCCGGCTGCCATCGCAAGCAAGTCACGTCAGGGGTAACGACCTTGGTAGCCTCAACGCCGCAGCAAATCCATCCGCTTTGCGGGGGCTTGGTGAAAAACCGGGGGCTACTTAGATTCCGTTCCCTGGCGTGGCTTAGCTATCATCGCTTGCATTGGCCCAGCGGATCCACTCCTCCGTTACAACAAAGCTAAATTTCTTCTCTTATTTTTTTAGATTTAGCTCAAGCTGACTTCTTGCACCTGGGCCCATGAGCCTTTAGCTACGCCCCTGATCTAAAAGTAGGTATCTTCTATTTTTTTCTACAGTCCCTGTACATGGGGTTGCTGGTGAAACATTGCAGAGAAAGGAAATCCAGGTGTGATTTAAACAGACTTGTAGGCACCAAGGTCACCATGGTTTTGAACACTGGATGCAAGAAGCTGGATGAGTTGTGCCTGGTCTTGCATAGTGCTAGAACTATGGGCACAACAGCAAACATCGACTCATTGGATTGAAAAACACTGCGTCCAACCATGCAAGAGCACAAGTACATTCTGCCCAGCATATGTAAACCTGACCTAAACAAGCATGGAATATTGGAGTGTGTATTTGCAGCAAAAATAGCTGAACCTGCCACAGAAAACATAAAGAATATGTGGGAACGAGATTGATTCTATCAAAACATTTATATCTACTTACCTTTTTAAGGTCTCCACATTAATATCTTCATCTAATTGTAAATCCTTGTATGCTATGCCAATTACACGGAAACCTTGCATTGTATAATGGTCAAGGACGCATGCAAAATTGCCTGGCACTGTATGGAAAAAAAAAAAAAAACCAGAATAGTGTGAATGGTAAAATTAATCAATTATGATTTCACTGGTTGTGCAATAATATGTCTTTTCAATTATTTTGTATATTGATCAATATATTCTGCAACTATACTATTCAAAGTATCATTAGATAGTCCAGATTTCTGAACCACACACAATGCTGCAAAGAAAGGTACATGAAATTAGACAAAGTCATCCAACCACAATTTCGGTCTCTAGCATTAAATGGATTTAGAATTTAAGTAAATAGCACCACCTTCCTTCATGACAGGTATACAGATAATCAAGAGTTAGAAAAACAATATTTAACTAAAATACCTGTGTCTTTTTTGCAAAACTGAACTTCTTCTGGGGCTCCCTTTTTGAAAACCCAAAAATTCCACTCACCCCATGTCTTTTTTAATACAGACATGCGTTGAAGACTTGAGGAGAAAGGGAACAAGTAGAAAATACAGAATACCGTGACCGGTATCTACAAAAAATAAAATAATGTGTGTGTTAACCAAAAAAGCAGATTGTTTACCTAATTGCATCGAGATTATTTATAGAATTTATCAGACTGGTGCTCATAGTTTGTGGATTGCCCATATAGGCAGCATATTTTGGGAGATAGATTGTTATTTGGAGCAACTGCTTTGTAAGATGTCTACTTAGGTAGATTATTTTATAAGAAATAGAAATTAGGGGGCACATGTATGAAAACTGTCTAGGTCTAAGACTTTTTTTGTTGCCCATAGCAACCAGTCAGAACTCCCCTTTCAGTTCATATAGTGCTCTGAAAAAAGGAAAGGGAACTCTGATTGGTTGCTATGGGCAACAAAGAAAACCTTAGACCTAGACAGTTTCATACATGAGGCCCTAAGAGTTCATATGATTTTTAAAATGTTAAACTATAAGATCAACAAATGTATCACATATTGAGATCGACACCAACCTACAGTAGGGGTCTTTCATTTTAATTCTGTTTGACACGGGCACGTGATATACCTATTGATCTGTTATACATTTATGAAACTGTGATTGAACAGACTGCCAATGTGTGGAAAGTGTCACAACATCACAAGTAAGAGGATCTCTCCTTTCCTTTGTAATATCTAGAGCTGTTGGTCTTTTAGCAGGCTGTAAAGCCTTTTGAGAGCTGTGTACAATTGTTTTTAACCCTTACCAACATTTGATGTACAGATATCTGTAAGGGGGTGAGCTTGCTCCATACGTGGCAGGTATAGGCTGATTATTATAGCTGACACCCACTGCTTACAACAGGGATCAGAGCTGGCTCCGATCCCTGCTGTTAAACCCTTTAAACGCTGCTCACTGTTCCTCTCCCAATAGACCCCTAATGAAAGCTTCCAAAGCCGCCATGTAAGAGCTTCTGTTATTTCCCGCCTCAGACAGGTAGTAAAAGAGGCACCATGTTGATACACTCCTCTGCATTTTGTTTATAATTAAAATAAATAAAATACATAAAAATAAACTAAAAATGTGAAAATAAAAGAAATAAAAAATAACATAAAAATATAAAAAATTCAAAACACTTCCCTTTCGCTATTCTACAAGTTAAAAATAATTTTAAAAAAATCACAAAATTGGTATCGCTTGTCCTTAAAGGTTCTATCTATTGAAATATAAAATTATCTATCCTGTACCTTAACACAGTAAAAAAAAATCCAAACGGCAACATTATGTTTTTTTTTGGTCGTTTCATATTTCCCAAAAAATTTGAATAATAAATGATCAAAAAGTCACATGTATCCTAAAATAACACCATTAAAAACTGCACTTCAGCCCGCAAAAAATGAGCACTCACTCAGACCTATAGATGGAAAACCAAAAAAGTTATTGTTCGCAAAAATAGCACCACAGTGCAAAGTTTTAAATTTTTTCGAATGAAACATAACAAAACCCCTACATATTTCGTATCAACAGAATTGTATGTACTTGCAGAATACATACATCATACATAAATCATAAAAAAGAGTAAACAGCATAAAAAAACAAAATCTCTGCAAAACCTGTGCAATTACGTTTTTTTCACATTTTAACCAACTTAGAATTACTTTTTGGTTTCACAATATATTACATATTATGGTCAATGGTACTATTAAAAATAGAATCTTGTCCTGCAAAAAAAAGCTCCTAAATAACTATGTAGACAGAAAAATAAAAAAGTTATGGTTCTTAGAAGACAGAAAG
>JAODAL010065020.1:0-18426 GCA_025379985.1 Phyllomedusa bahiana | reverse complement strand
TTCACCAACCCCGCCGCAAAGCGGAAGGACTTGGCGGCGGGAGTCCACCAGGTCACTACCACTGCGGGGTTGCCTGCGTGGCGGCCAAAGGGGTTTTTAAACAGGTACGGGAAAAAGGCACGGGGCTCGTAGTCGGGGACAGGCAAAAAGGGGCAGGGAGGGGGCTTGGTTCGTGAACGAGACAGCAAAGGTCGGGCAGGGGAAAGGGATGGGTTTTGGGAAAACGTAAGCAAAAGGGTCTGTAACGAAAAAGGCAAAAAAGGGGCTTTCTGGAACGCCCCACAATAGCATGACACTAAAGACCCGGGCAAAGCCACTGGAAGGCTGGGCAAAATAGGAGCAGGCCCGGGCAAGGGCCAAATTACCGGCCATGTCCCTTTAAATCTCAGACGCCGCGCGCACCGCCCCCTAAGGGCGCGCCGCGCACGCCGAAACCGAGAGGGACGGGGCGGGAGCGAGGCCGGGTAAGTTAGGGGACCCGGGGCCCAGCGGGATGAGCGGGCGCCGCTGGGGATCGGGCACGGATGCCCCTGCCCCCGGGGACAAAGGGTCGCAGGGGCACCGTAACCCCAAAGGGAAATTGGGATCTCGCGGGGGAATTCACTTCCCTCCAAATCTTGAGTAGAGAGGGTTTTCCTCAACGTTCTAGAAAAATTTCACATGTCTATGGGTTCTTCCATTGAGTTGGAGAAAAAAAAATATCGTCCAGGTAGATGTCATAGGGTCCAGGGGGTCTCTAAAGACCCCATTGATAATTTTGGGAAGGGTGGCTGGGGCATTACAAAGGCCAAAAGGCAAACACAATATTCAAAATCCCCGTAACTGACCTAAAAGTTTTTTCCCCATTCATCCCCAAACTGATATGGACCAATTATAGGCGCCTCGTAGGCAAATTTTGGGAAAAAAAAATTTTGGATGTCGCACTCTTTCCAGAACCCGGGGGATCATGGAAAGGGGATAACGGTTCTTGATGGAAATTTTTTAAAAATTTCTATAATCAATAAAAGTCTAAAGGGAACCCCTTTTTTTTAAACAAAGAATATGGGACCCCCGCTGTGAGGAAGTGGGGGGAAAAAACCCCAATTTTTCTTCTATGAAACCCCTTGAGGGTTTAGTTGGGGGCCTCCCAAAGATAGATTTTTCCAAAAGGTATGGGTGCACCCGGGAAAAAATTCTTGGGGCAATCATGGGGTCGGTGGGGGGCTTTCTCATTCTGTTTGCTGCAACATCCGCAAATTTTTTGTATCGACGGTACTCTTTTGACTTCTGTCTTGAGCTGGGGTCTTAGGCCTTTTCGGAGTAGGTTAAAAACGGCCACCCCCCCGCGGGGAAGCTTACTCTTTGGCTTCCCTTTTAATCATGGATCGTGTTTGCAACCGGGGGAGACCCAAAGGATGAGGGGAAAGTGTGGAGAAGAATTAATAGAAACGACAGTTTTTTAAGGTTTTTGGAAAATCATAATGACTTCAAGGGGGTTCCGTCTCTTGATCCACTGCCCCCGAGCCAGGGGAAATCCACTAGGGCCCCTTTTACCCCCGGAGAGTCTTTCTGGATTTTAACCCCAGTTTTCGAGCAAAGGAGGGGTCCAAAAATTACCACTTGCCCAACCCACTTAGCCGGGGTGGATACCCACTGAGGGTTTTAACCAGGAATTTAATGGGAAAGGAAAAATGAAGTCTTTGTTCCTTTTTTTAATATGAGGGGCCACTGATGAGTGGAAAGGAAACTGCTTTCCGGATAATTCTGTCTCTGAATAATGGCTTCTCCACTGAGCATCAGGGTCCATAATGGCTGCCACCAATCCCCTTAAAAAGGCTAGGGCATTTTATAAGGAAATGGCAATTCCCCCATAGAAGCAAAACTTTCCCGAAGCCGAGCTCTCTTCTGGCACGCTCCACGTCTTAATAAAGAATCTACTTGCATAGTTCACTTCCTGATTCTCTGCGATCTTCCCGGGTTCCTTGGAAAGGGGACGGGGAAAAGAGGGGGCTGCTTGGGATCCCTAGTACAAAGTACCCTTTTTCTTTCGCTTTAAACAGCCGGATATCGATCCAAGCAGGATTTGAAGCCCCAAAAACCCAAGGGGGGCCCCGCACGGGCCGTTCATCTTTTAATGAGCTGCATAGTCCTTTCCCAAAAAAAGACATCTTTGCTCGTCATTCCAATTGGGTTTTGATTGCCCACCTTTTTAATTCCATTGCTATTCTGCCACGGGGCGTTTGCCCGACCAACGCTAGGGGTTGCTGCTTCCGCTTACACCACGATTGGGATCGCAAACATTTTACTCTACTCAAAGAAGTCCCCGGTGATTTTAAACGGCCTCTTGGGGCTCAATCAAGGGGGAGCCCCGCAATTTCTTTTTTGTTCAAACATTAAGATCATACACCTTTAAACCCATCCGTAGGAAAATTTCATTGATTTATCAAATATAATCCTTGGTTAGGAACCCCCCGGGTTTTTTCGCGGTCTCCGAAAACAAATGGGGGCAACTTAGGGCTCACACCCGCCGATGGGGTGTCCAAACCTTTTAATTTTCCCCAAATGAGTACCTTTGGATAAATTTCCGGCCCCCCCAAAATCTTTAATGGCTTTTCCATAAAATTGATGTTGTGGGAGGTCGGCCTTCAAAACGTCACATTTCATTTTCAACCCGCATCTCGGTGCGCATAGAGTCACAGTAGTCGTAGCTGCTTGACCACGGGCTTCCGGCTTCCAGCCCCAGCGGGCCCATTTTTGGCTTTATATCCTTTACGATACGGGGTGTTACTGGAAAAACCAATGGCAGGGGGTAAGATACAAACCAAGGGGGCACTGGGGGACTTGATCTTGAAGAAAAAGGTGAAGGCAAGACCAAGGGGAGAAGTAGAAGACTACGAGCGGTCAGCAGGTTCTCGGTTGCAGGGGGAACTGCGAGAGAGGAACAGACGGAAGGGGATTCCCAGGGGAGAGGACTTAACAAAACAGGAGCTAGACACAATACCAAGCAAAGAGCAACGCTTAGGAGTTTAAATAGGAGCAGAACAGGAAACAGGAAAAAAGATGGCAACCAGCTGAGACACAATCCCCATCTTGACTGGGGCAAACTTTGGGGGGAAACACAGTTAGTAAGTTCCACGGTTAGCAGGAACCCGACACACACATTCCTGACTTAACAGGGTAATAAAAACATCAGAGACTACAAAAGAAGCTTTTACTCCCCGAAACCCCGGGGGATGCTGAAAATAAGTTTCAGTCAGGTATTATTGATTCTGAAGATAAAATCGGGGAAAAATGTCCCCTTGACAGCAGAGGAGCTGCATTTTACTGCTAAATCCTTTGGGTGGGGAGGACCTGGCAGTCTCTCAGCAACTCATGTACAGATGTAACAAACTTTTACTTATAGAAATTCATGGGTTCCTATAGCTGTTTTTAGCACAACCTAAGCCATTAAAACTAAAAAAAGTTGAGATAATTCTGGCTTCAGTCATGGTGCATTTCTGCAAGTTTTTTTTTGTTTTATTTGTAGAGCTCCTAGAATCTCATTGGCCTGAACCAAGAAACTGTAAACAGGAAGTGGTGGTAAAAGGGCCAAAAGTTACCCCTTTTTTTTAAAGGGGATGTTCCCAAAAAGGGAAAAAGGGTTAAAAAGGCCCGGGTTTCAGCCCCTCACTAACGGAATAAAAATGAGGAGGCGGCCACTTGTGGTCATCCCCCCCCATTTATTTCCCAGTGAGCTATACGGGCACAAAACTGGGTTAAATTCGGAACTTCCGTTTAGAATTGTTACAGAAGGGGTTTGGCCGTCCTCCTGGGGTTCCTCATGAAACTTGCTGGGATCCGACCTGTCCCAGGGGACTTTATTTTTTGTGGCCCAAACAATTCGAGGCGGGAATCTTTATAAAAAAAACTCTGGGGTGAAAGGTAACCCCAACCGCAAAGAGGATAGGAGTAGTTTGGTGTGGTAAACACCCGGCCCCTAATCTCACCAACCTCCCCATCTCTCCGGGGACGCTACAGGAATGGGGCTCGTTTATAATGGGGTTTTCCCCGGAAACTCCATGATGGTGGTGATCCTCCCGCTTCGGGGAGGGGGGGTTTTGGGGTTTGCCCCCTAGTATTCCCCGAATAAACAACAGGGTTTCAGATGGAGCCTTTTCAAAACATAAAAATTCACCTTTAAATTCCTCAAAAAGGGGGACTTCCACAGAATTCCTTTTTAAAAAAAATCATTAATTTTCCCCAGAAATTTCTGGGGTTGAAGAATTCCCAAAATTTTCTCCTAAACGCCAGGAACCAGCAGCCGGCTAAGGCTAAAAAGTTTTTATCAAGATTCCCCAAAGGCGGGTTTCTCAAAACATTTTTATTTACAGCAGCTTTTTCACAGGGTAAAGAAATCAGACGCTCTTCTTTTAAAACATAAAATCCTAATCCTACTTTAATTTCACCAAGATACATTACATTTCTTTTATTGAACAGTTTGGGGCCTACTCCTAAACCATTTTAATATATCTTCTTGTACAACTCCAAAATTTTACAGTTTTAAATTTGCCTTTTCTATATATTTTTAACCATTTGGGCCCCCAAATCTAGCATTAGGTGACTAAATATATTCTTTTTAATTTTTTAATAGTCTTCCCAAACAGTCATACTTTGGGGCCCCCAGTATACCCCCTAACATCATGGACTAAACTATTTGGGGATGCTCTTTTTTTCTTGCGGGGTTTTTTTCCTTTTTGGATATAAAAGGGGGGCGACAATGGGGGAAAAAAAATTTTTGTTTTTATTCACTCTTGGGAACAATGTTTTGACCCTTAAAAAAACCCTGTGGGGACATTTTAAGGAGCCAAATAATGCCTGAAAAGTAATAGTTTATTTGAAATTTTTCGAATTCCCCATAAAATCCTTCTTAAAATTTTTTCAAAATTTTTTAATTTAAATTCAAGCTCGGGGTTTAAAATTTTGTTTTTGGGGTTTGGGATTAAGAAGTTTAAAAAGGGAACAATTTGTAAAGGATTTTAAAAATTTTAATTGGGTACAAAAAATTGGGGATTTTTAAATTGGGTTTTGGGGGTAATTCCCCTTTTTGGATCGGGTTTTTTGAAATTTCGGGGTTGGTGTAAAACCATTTTGAAAACTTTTTTTCCAAACTAAGTAAAAAATTAGGTGTTGTTTTTTAAAGCACCACTTTGGGGGAATATCAGAATTTAAAAAATTTTCCAATTTTTTGGGTTTTTTTTTTTTTAAAATTTAATATGGTTTAAAAAAATTGGGTGTGAGGGTGGGGTTTTTTGGGGGTTTAAAAATTTAATTGGGTTTAGGGGATTTTTAAATTTCCTTTTGGGGAAGTTTGGGTTTTTGGTATTGAGGAAAGGGGGAAATTTTTTTGGGGGCTTTAAAAAAGTATTTAATTTCCAAAAAAATTAAGGGGGTTTGGGGAAATTTTTCTAATTGGGTTTTTAATAAAAGGGGGTAGGGGTTTTTGGGTTGTTTGGGTTTAAGTTTTTCAGGAAATTTAAAAAAAAATTTTTATGAAATTTAGAAGGTTATTTATTAAAATTTGAAAAATGAAAAGAGTTAAATTTTAGTTTTTTTGTGTTTATTTAAATTAAATTTTTTTAAAAAATTTATGTTTGGTTTTTGGGAAATTTTGGGGGTTTTAAAATATTGGAAGGAAAGTAAGATGGGGGCATTAAATTGGAATTTTGGGTTTAAAATAATTTTAAATCCCTTATTAATTTTGTAAAAAGGGATATTTTCTTTTAAAGGGGCGAACAAAATTTGGGTTTTAAGGTAAGGGAAAGGGGAAAAGAAGGTTTTTTCTAGGGGATGGTTTTTATATTGAGTGGTTTTAAGAAATTAAGGGTTTAAAAAATTGTGGAAAATTTTTTTTGGGGAAATTTTTTTTTTCAATTTTAAAAAATTTGGGTTTAAAAAATTTTTTGTGGGTTTTTTTGGTTGTTGGGGGGGAGGGTGTTTATTTTTTTTACCCGGGGGGAGGAGTTTGGTTTTAAATTGGGGGATTTTGAGAGTTCTTATAAAATTTAAATATTTTAATAAAAGAAAAGGAAAAAAAAAAAAACTCCCCTGACAAACTTTCCCCCCTTTTAAAACTTGTACCTTGTGTAAAAACCAAGGCCAACTTAAAGTTTTTGGGGCCCTATTCAAAACGTGAAAATGGTCCCCCCGCTCCCTTGTCCATTTTAAAATTACGGTTTCTTCTTATATGTCAGAAAGGCTTTTGGGCCCCCTAAGGCTGTAGGGCCAGGTAACAACTGCTACCGCTACTACTTTTTATATTGCTATAACAGGCTCAGCTAGGAAAAAAGCAAACTGATAGGGTAAATCATTTTGCTTAAATCACCCACAACCTACCCGGGGGGGGGAAATTTGGAGACTGAAACTCCCCCTGTGATTTTTGTAAAATTCCCCCCCAAGTTGGGGGGCTGCCCGCCCCATTTAAAGCCTCTGACCCCACTTTTAGGGTAAAAAATTATATATTTTTAAATGTCAAATAAAAATCAGTTGATACAGTGGCCACTAATTAAACAAGTTTGAAAACCCACACAAACCCCCTACTCTAACAATTTACAAAAGATTTACAGAAACATTGGGCATTTTTTACACAAAACACAAACAAAAGGCCATACTTACAGCTCAATGGCCTGGTAATAGATTAAACCTAGTAATTTAAGCCCCGTGCAATGAAATTTAAGGCTTTTGGGGCCCCTTTCCGGGTTTGGAACGGGTTTTCTTACCAATGTCCGGGTTTTTAAATTATTCGGGTTCCCTTCCAGGATGGGTGTGGGGAAGCTGCGCCCTTTAATTATCTGAACCTTTTTTTTCCCTCCCAAGAAAGCACAGGGGCTTTTTTGGCCCCCAATTTGGGTTTACAGTTTTTTACCACCTTTGACCCTTTAAAAAAGCCCTTTGTGTTTTATTTTTTAAAAATTTTTTACTTCCCCCAAAAAATTAAAAAGGTGGTACAATACCTGGCTCCATATACCTTATCCCAACAAAAGGGTCGGGAAGCGGGCCCCTCAAAAAATGGTTTTCTTTTAAAATTTTTTAGCCCCTCAGCCCATTTTAAACTCTCTTTGGGTTCCTCGGGGTAATAAATCTTTATTAATTACCCTTTCCCAAAATTAAACCTTAAATTGTTTTCATTAAAAAGGGGGAAATTCATACACAAATGGTTTGGGAGCCAGGGAGTCCTTTGCAAAAAACCTTTGGTATTCCCTTGAATTTTTGAATATTCCCAGAATGGACCAAAGTCAAGATTTATTTTTTGGGGAAAGGTCTCAGTTTTGATCTAAAATCACGGCATTAAAGGGGGGACCCCCACTACAAAAAATTGCTTTTTAGTTAAAAAATCTTCAAAAAAAATTCACCTTGCAAAAATGGGGTCCCTTTAAATTTTAATACTTTTTTTTTTTTTTTACACTTTAAAACTTTTTTTTTTTATTTTTAACCCTTTGACCCCCCTGGGGGCGTTTCACCACTAGGGACACATCATTTCTACAGCCAAATGCATTGTAAAAATTTAAAGTAGGGAAAAATTAAATTCAGCCCCCTTTTAAACTTTTTTTTAATCTTTTCTTTCTTTGCAGCCATTTATAAATCCAAAAATTCATTTTTTTTGGGCTCTTTTAAAGGGTTACACCTCCCCCCCCCCCCCCAACCCCCCCTTCTTGAACAAAAAAAAAAACCCTAAAATGGAGATTTTTTTAAAAAAATTTTAAATTAAACAAAAAAACAAAATATCACAGGGTTTATAAGTATTCACCCCCTTTTGGGCTGTGACACCCCAAAATTTAACTCACATGCGTCACATGAAAATTGTTTTCTATTTTTTCATTGGAGTCCCCCCTGCCAGGGAAATCAGGAGGTCAAAGGGAAAACCTGCCCAAGGAGCCAAACGAATTGTGGAAAAGGACAATCGGGCCAAGATTCAAAAGAATTTCTGAAAAGCCCCAAAAAGGGTTCCAAAAGGGCCCCAGTGGCCCCCAAAAACCCTTTAAATGGAAGAAGTTTGGATGCCCAAAACTCTTCCTCGACCTGGACATCCAGCCAAACTAAGCAATCGTGGGAGAAGAGCCTTGGTGAGAGAGATAAAGAAGAACCCCAAGATCACTGTGGCTGAGCTCCAGAGATGCAGTAGTGAGATGGGAGAAAGTTCCACAAAGTCAATTATCACTGCAGCCTCCACCAGTCGGGGCTTTATGGCAGAGTGTGGTGACGGAAGCCTCTCCTCAGTGCAAGACATATGAAAGCCTGCATACAGTTTGCATGAAGACATGAAGGACTCACAGACTATGAGAAACAAAATCCCAACAGTGAAACATGGTGGTGGCAGGGACAGGACGACTGGTTGTAACTGAAGGAAAGATGAATACGGCCAAGTACAGAGATATCCTGGATAAAAACCTCTTCTAGACGCTCTGGACCTAGACTGGGCTGAAGGTTCATCTTCAAACAAGACAATGACCCTAAGCACACAGCTACGATAACAAAGCAGTGTCTTCAGAACAACTCTGTGCCCATTCTTGACTGGCCCAGCCAGAGCCCTGACCTAAACCTAATTGAGCATCTTTGGAGAGACTTAAAAATGGCTGTCCACCAACGTTCACCATCCATCCTGAGGGAACTGGAGAGGATCTGCAAGGAGGAATGACAGAGGATCCCCAAATCCAGGTGTGAAAAACTTGTTGCATCATACCAAAGAAGACTCATGGCTGTAGTAACTCAAAAAGGTACTTCTACTCAATACCAAGCAAAGGGTTTGAATACTTACGGCCATGTGTTATGTCAGTTTTTCTTATTCAGTAAGTTTGCAAAAATATCTACATTTCTGGGGGTTTTTTTCTTTCAAGATGGGGGGGGGGGCAGAGTGTACATTAATGAGCAAAAGAATTAAATTGTTTGATCTTACCAAATGTCAACAAAGAGTGAAAAATTTAAAGGGGTCTGAATACTTTCCGTACCCACTGTATATAGTGCATTAGGGTGTACAAAGATCGCGGTTTCCCCACTTGCGGCCGGAAGTGAGGAAATCAAAAACATGGCAGCGATTGAAGCCTTCAGAAGGCTTCCAGCTGCCATGGTAAGCGATCGGGAGCCCACGATTTCGCCACGGGTGTCCCGATCGCAGTGAGGGGTTAAACATCACAGGGAGAGGGGGGGGCGCCAGGTTAGCTGCAATTAGCCGCTAACACCCGGCGGCTGTGTAGCCGCTTACTGGCACTATGGCGTACTCATACATCATATGTCGGTAAGGGGTTAAAGCTGTCTGAGGGATTCTTTTACATTTGGGGTACACTATTACAATTTGGGACAACAAGATGGTAATTATTACCATTATTAAATAGCTAGCGCCTCTGATTAATATCGTCCTAATTTTCTCCGCCTTTTACATTCCATTGAAAAATTTTAATGCCTGAATTTTTCTTCCCCTGTCCTGGTTTGGCTAAATAAAAACTTTTGTTTACATTTGTTTTTTCCTCTCTGCTTTCCAAGACTCATAACCTTTTTATTTTTGTATTTACATAGCTGTATGAGGGTTTCATTTTTAAAAACAAGTTGTACTTTTAATAGTACTATTCTCTTCCACCTTTTTCTATTATATTCACACTTAATAACACTGACACGTGTTCTATAACACTGCAATCACCACAGCTCTTAACTAGATTGCACCTCTCGTGCACAATACACCTTGCCAAATCAAAATACAAGCTTGGCACACCAAGCTGACAAAAAAACTGTGGTGAGTTTCTAGAGCTGCAGAGTGGGACTGGAAGAGAATCCACTACACAGAAGACTTTCGTAGATACAAACAAACACTCATCAACACTCCTACCAAACAGGATTACTTATCCACTGTCATATCCTTTCTGTTTCACAGCCCGAAACAATTATTTAAAGGGGTTTTATCGCTACAAAGATCATCTCTCAGATTATGGGGACAGTAAAAATAAGCACTTTTGTAATTGGTTTGCATTACCTCAGTCACTTGGTTCAGCAGATATGAGCTTTTCTGTAAATCTGTATTCTTTTTCTTATGCTGGTCGGTACACGCCCCCTGGACGGATCCCGCCCACTAGACACGACCCCTGCACTGTGATTGACTGGCTGACATTTCATTCAGCCTGTTGGGATACGCCCCCAGACAGGAAACGCCCTGGTCACATCCCCCTGCACTGTGATTGGCTGCCTGTACACTCTGTGTTTTCTCCCCTCTGAGCTGTTAAAATCAATAGTGAAACCAAGGGCTGCTGTCTCTATATATATCTCCCAGCTCTAGTGTGAATGATCTGGGCAATGATTGCCTATTTAAGTCACAGATCCCCTGATATAACAAAGTATCATAGAGTCTCCTGCCAGTTAACAGGGGGAGAGGAGGAGGGGAGGGCAATGTGCACTGCTCCATATAAAACAGTAATACAGACTGCAGCCAGGTAACAGAGGGGAAGGGGGGGCAGTGTACACTCCTCATATGTCTCATCTGTGTGTATAACTGCCTATACCACAGTCATACAGTCTCCTGTCTGGTAACAGAGGGGAAGGGAGGGCAGTGTACACTCCTCACATGTCTCATCAGTTCAGGCTGACTGTATAACTGATTATAGCCAAGCTGAGCCTGAAGCTCTGCAGACAGGTGACAAGCATGCAGGAGGCTGTATAGCTGTACTCTGCAGACACCCTTCTGCTTCCACTGCACAGTCAGAGTGATGATGTCACAGGTCTTCAGTGAGGAGGACACACCTCTTGGGAGGAGAGGACACGCCTCCTGAGAGGAGAGACTCGCCCCTGAATTTCAAATTCAATCTCATAGAATTAGCTGAAGAGCCGGAACAGTTCAAACGATACAACCCCTTTAACACCTTCAACAACCTACTCCATCCCCTGGTGCATCCTCTCTCCTCTCTCATGTCACTTTAAAAGGAAGATCGATGACAAGAGAGTTTCTACCTACAGTCCATATAAACCTATCTACACATCTGCACTGTGCTCTTCTCCCATAACCTGCTTTGCCACCATCACTCATGACAAGATTTCCACACCACTCTCCAAATCCCACCTAACTACCTGTCCTCTTTACCTAGTACTATCCCACCTCATCCCCAACCTTAACACTGTCATTATCTCAGCTCTAACTCATGTTTTCAATTTATTACTAACCTCTGGCCTCTTTCCTTCTCCATTCAAAAATGCAACAATCACACCAATCCTCAAGAAGTCATCTCTCGACCCATCCTCTTCATCCAACTATCACACCATCTACTTCCATTTACCGCAAAACTCCTCCAACAACATGTATATTAGGAACTGTCCTCCCATTTTTCATCTGACTTGCTTCATCTGGTTTGCAACTGCATATTATGAAACTGGCAAATAAATACCAATGATTTTAAATAACGCAAAAGCCTCAATTACTACTCTGTGTCCTCCTCATCTGTCTCTGCTTTTGAACTTTCCCACTCTCTATCTTACAAAACTCTTTTTCCTTGGGCATCCATCAACTTTTAATGCCCCTAGAATGCGCCAAATTTGACGTAAATTGCCATTACAAAGTTTGGCCACATTCGCTCTTGCACCATAAAAGTTTGGCACTTCCATATGCCTAAAATGTTGCGCAAACCTTTCTACGTGTATTTTACACTCCTCTATTTCTATTTAGAAGTGGTTTGTTGGCGCCAAGTCACAAAAATTGTGCATTCGAATTCATATATGTCGCTTTTAGAGTCTCTCACTTCATCTCCATCAGTTGTCTCTTGGTGTAACCCTGTGTTAATTTTTTTATCCCTTGGGGATCCGTAAAACTCATACATTACTTTTTCAATAACTTTATGGTGATAAATAAAAATTTACATCTCGGGTTTCGGGTTTTAAAATTTCGCACATTAGGTAACGCAAAAAACATCTCGGAGCACTGCTTGCCTAAAATGACAATCCGATAATGCAGCCATGCCATAATTTTGCTCTTAGAGATTCTGCAGACCTGAAGAAACAGATGAAAATAACCAGATGGATAAACCCGCTTTGACCTCTGCTATATGCACTACCAGTGATATAGTACTTTCTTGATGGTTGGGTTTTAATGGACCAAAGGGCCTCTCCAAACACAAAGAAATTATGTAGGGGTTTTTTTGTTCAACCTTGCCTTAAACTTTTACACTTTGCTGTGGGTTTTGTCTCAGCCCATATTTTTTTTCTTTTTCTGTGCCCCGGGTTTCTTTCCTTTCCCTTTTTCTAGTTTATCTCCCTATTTGTTACCCCTTATCTTTTTATAAGATAAGCATGTTATAGCAAGAATTGACAAAGGGGGTTCAGGTTTCCTTTTTTCCTTTAACCCCTTGACACTGCAGCCAGTTTTAACCTCTATCACAGAGCCCAATTTTTTTTTTTTAAATCTGACATGTGTCACTTGAGTTGGTAATAACTTTTTAATGGTTTCACCTTCCATGATTTAGAGATTGTTTTTTGTGAACATTGTGCTTTACGTTAGTAAGAAATTTTGATCCATGCAATCCTTGTTTGTTTGTGAAAAATATCAAAATGTTGCAAAAAATTGGAATCATTTTCCATTTTCAAATTTCAAAAATTCCTGTGGTTAAAAAATAGTTATAACCAAAAAAAATTTATAACTACATCAAACCCTATTTTCTTTTTGTCTTTTTTATTTTTTTGGCAAAGGGGTTAAAATTTAGTAGACATTTTTTCCACTTTTTAAGAAAATTTTGGGCACGATTTTTTTTTGGGGCCCTCCCTGCTGACATGGCTTGGGGGGGCCTGTACGTTTTTGAAAAACCCCCAATAAAAGACCCCGCTTTAAAAAATGACCCCCTTTAAAATATTCAAAAGAGAACTAAAAAGTTTGTTAACCCCTAAGTATTTCAAAGGAAAATTTAAAAAAAAAAAGGTGAAATTCAGAATTCCCCTTTTTTTGCAGCTTTTCAATTTGAATCCATTATTCACTGTAATACAGTAAAAAAACAGGGAAACACAAATCAATATTTATATCCCTGATTCAGATTATTTTTAAGTTACCCCATATTTGGCCATAGTGCACTATTTGACTCAACTACGAGCCCCTGAATAGGAGGGGCATACCCGGGTTTTTATTCTTATTTTTCATTAAAAATATTTTTTGGGTACCCGTAAATTGGCAGCAGGGTGTGATGGGATAGAGGGATTCCCAGCTCCCTCTGTCATTTCTCTTAGTTGCGCAGTCCCATTGACTGCGGCATCTAAGGGATTGATTGGCTGCAACCGGAGTAAACTCTGGTCATGGCCGATAGCGCATGAAACTAGCTGTAGTTTACAGCTGGTTTCATGTGCAGATCATGCGGGCTCTGCTTCTGAGCCTGCACAATGTTCACAACGTACAAGTACTCCATGTATCGGAAATACTTTCTCGACCATGATGTACTGGTATGTAAAATGTTGGTAAGGAGTTAAAAGAAAGTATATGTCTGTGTTTACATAGTAACAGTGATCTAAAGTTGTTACGGTACTATGCAAGCAACATCACGGACTTTAGTTTTTGTTGAATGCTTAGAATTTGATCCAATGTTACATTTTGTCATGTCTCATCTACATCATTATGTCTTGTTCCCTAAACCTGTTTTCAATCACTAAACTGTATCTTATGAATAATATATAAAACTGTTGTCCCCAGCACACCTAGAAAAGATTAGAAAAGATTGTGATTCCACCTATTATTCTGTTGCCATGCATGGAACTGATCTCATCATATTATACATTTTTGCATTTCACTTACTAGTGATATGGATATTAATTCTTTCATAAATTCTATACTTCCATAAGGTCAATCCATTAAAAGTTTGCAGTTTTTAATGAACAGTATTTTTTCATCAAGTTTAGCTAACCTTATCTATTCTTCTGTGTCCTTGCATTATTATTGTAGAAAACTCAGCTTTTCGAAGAAGTTGTCTCCTCATAAGTATCAACATAGTGTTATTAGTTTCCGAAGGACATGTATTAATGCAAGCTGTACTATTCTGTCATGCGTAGTAGAATCAATGACCTTTAGATATCGCAAATGATTATGTCATGCATACTAACCAGAGCTTAAGAATAATTAGAGGTGTGTTTTTATTACTAATGAGCTGACCAATAAAAACTGATTATAAATGATACTTAATGAGGCGATCGTTATAATAAATGACTAATAATTAAAAAGGTGTAGCCACCTCTAGCACCCTGCAGCTAATATATTGCTGTCCAATAAAAGTCTTACCACACCTAACTGTCATCATTACCAAGACACCACACTACCCTGACAAGCCATAAAAACCAACAACTATATCCTCCCCCCAATTAAAAAAATGTAAACCCACCGGAGACAGGTAGTAATCAACGTTTTGGAAATGTACATACACAGTGCACATACACTCTTGAGTTAATTTATAAACAAAGCTGGGAGATATTTTAGTCTCCATATCACTAGTGTATATTAAAATTCTAAGTCTTACCTTTCTGTCCACATCTACATGATTATCATGAACAGGCTGCTCTGTTTTACCTGTAATAGAAGAAAAAAATATATGAAGGTCTGTTATAGGGACATAATCCCACATTGCAAAGCTGAAAAGAAAAGCAAATGTAAATTTGCCGCTAAAAATTACATATGGGTATAAAATGGTCCATTAAATTTACCACTCGTCTATGTTAATATGTCATATCCCAGCTGATTATATTCTCAGGTAACTGCACCACACAACAAGATCTGTTTCCCATATCGATGTTGGAACATTGGGGAGGGTTTAATGATCCACATGGAATATTATGAACCGAAGGCATCAATAATCCCCTTACCTTCTCGCTCTCTCACCCTCACTCTCCTGCTGAAAATGTGCTGCTGATAGAGGGACTTCTGTGCTTACATAGCAAAATATTGGGTAACACATTGTAACAATTATAGAAGACAATGTGAAGTGTTTACAAGATGTATTAGGTTATGACCTTGTATATACTAGCTCAGAGGTCATCTGGGTTCCAAGTTGACCAGTGGTCATCCCTTTTCAGGGTTTGTGTCCAGGCTTACATCATCTGACCACCCCAATTACCAACATCTCAACTAGCTTATTATTGCTCCACGGAACACCAAATCCACCCTTTTCAGCTATTATGTATAAAATATTACCTTTCATTCAGTATTATGAGCACTGTATGGTAGTAACATTTAGGTTTTATAATGAATATAATCTGTCTCTCTTAACATTTAGGCAAATACTCATTAAAAATGTCATGCATACATACCACACTGTGCTCTACAACTTTCTATACCTAGTTCCTAATTAGATGCTCTGAGTTAATCACATTTATGCAAGCACACAGCACGCAGTGAGTCCTCTGTTACCTGTATGTCTTGACTGCTGCTCAAGGACTAACATATCCATTTGGTGCGACCCATGCAGCCACAGAAGGGGCCAAGAAAATCAACTTCCTACTGTTTATTAGATTTTTGTATACTGTTACTTATCTAATTATTTTCATAGCGCACTCGCTCTGCGTGCTGCTAATTTTTGACTAAAACTTAATATGGAGTTCTGTTCTATCTACTGAACAGCAAGGGTCATGTAATGTTCTCTGAACAGAAGAGTTGAAAAATGTTATCTAACGGTGCATTACCACGACAACTGACAAAATACTGGTTTGGATTTACGACTGGTGTTTTTGTCTTGTTTTGTCCACAAATTTTGCCATCCCCCTTCACATTGGACATGTTCAGTGTTCGGAGTATTTAAAATTCACGTAATTTGAAATAGTATTTAAAATATTGTCAGGTATTTGTATTTGTACTCAAATATTTTTTATTCAGTCATATTGTTTTTGTATTAAAATACTTTTAGGAAGTATTTTAAGTATTTTAATTATTCTATATTCTAAAACAAAGGTTGTAATTTAAATAACCGCCTCACCGCACTTTAAAAAAAAAACAGCGCGAGGTCCGTCAATCACTTCGTTTCTCGTGCGAGGGCGACGAGAGGAGGAAATTCAGCGCGTTCAGCAAACGCAAGTCGCATGTACAGAAGCTTATTATTTTAAGTATTTAAACTCTTTTAATAATCTTAAAAAAAATAAAAAAATTCTAAACTTCTCACACTCTAATCCACCAAAACCAACACACCAATTTTTACACAACGCCTAACAATTAAAACATATACTTTATTTTTTTTTTTTTCTTTACAACAATCTCACTCCTAATTACTCATATCCACACTCCCTCCTACACGTACCACATATTCACCACTAACATCTAAAAAAACAATAACCAACCCATATATACCCCACTCTAACCATCACATAATCCCATTACTTACCACCAACTTACACAATCCAACCTAAACCTAAAATATAGCCTCTGACCTCTCACTCACCCCATAACAATTACCTTTTAACACACCTTTCCCCAACATTTTAACACATAATTAATATATCCTCCATTATAACTTAAAACTAACAAAAACAAAATCCCATCATAAAAATTATCTACATCCATTAATTCAATAATAAACAAAACATAATAAAAAATATACTCCAAAAAATTTCTATTCAATTAAACATTCCATCAACATATCCTTACTCATACAAACTATTTACCTTAACATCACCAAAAAATAAAAACAACAAAAAAATAAACCAAAAACCTACAACTACAATTTCCACAAAATCCGTGTGTGTGTGTGTGTATAGAGATGAACTCTTCACCCTCTCTCACACCCACAACAATTCAACCCTAATAAGACAAACCCACTAACAAAAAGTAAATATTCAAACCCACAACAAACCCCATTCAATAACTCCAAATCAATAACAATTAACATCATACAATTTTCATTCTTACATCCAAGCTTAATTTTATCCGGTACTTCTTCGTAGTGCCAAACACACACGCTCGCGCACTCGTATCCATAACATATTTTCATTTAAATTAATTTACTGATAAAAGTCTATGGAGAGTGTTGCTTGTTGGTTTCAGGGTTTCTAAAAACCGACAAACCATCTGAAAAACCAACAATAACCCTTACCTGTGTGTGCAAGCCCACTCAAACAAGGAACGACAAATTTTAACTGGTGTGTTTTCCCCATAACAAAACAAAACAGACACTTTAATAATGAACTTCATGTAACAAGAATATTAGTTAAAAACCCAAAAAAGACTATTATGAGCACCTGACAGTAAAGTGTACCTTTATACCTTTATGCCCATGAACTTCCATCACTCGCCACCCCACTCCCTGTACACCCTCGCCCCCCAGTCTACGCTCTCCCCCCCGACCTCGGCAGAAGCTGTTCGGACTTATTTTGCTGCAGCTCGCTTTTGCTCTTTGCTCGTGTGTGGTTGATTCGCCCACCTCCCAGTTGGGTCTTGGAGGCCTTGAATGCTCTTGGCTTGGAAATCTGTGTTGCTGGTGAGGAACTGTTCATACCAATTTGGATTTGAGGCTGCAGGTTTTGCTCTTGTTCGTGTGTGTTGATGTTGTAGTTGGTCAAGCAGGGTTCTTGAATATCTTTTCTTGGAAACTCTTGCTGTTGCTTGTGATACCCCAATCAATTTGAAATTTGATCCCCAAAAAGATTTTCTAAATCATAGAAAGAACATGGAAACGGTTAAGTTTTCTATTACACAAAAAAAAAATGGAATTAGAGCAACAGCCAAAAAGGGGTAATTTTTTTTTTCTACAAAAATATTGTCCTTTTTGTTTGGTTCTGGGACTTTTTGGGAAAAGTTTAAAGAAGGGGCTGCCATATTTCTTTCCTTTTGAATTACATTTTTTAAGAAAATGGGGGAAAAAATATTTTTTCCACCAAAAAGCCAAGCCTGATGATTCTTTTTATTAGCAACTTGGCTTGCAATAGAATTTTATTGTTAGCATTAGACAATTGATGGGCACGTGTAGACTGATGTGATGTGATGGGATGAGTCCAGACGGGAAAAGTCCACGGTTTTTTTTGATTGGAGCATTGTTAAGTGTTTTTGTTGAGTGTGTCTTTGGGCATAGCCCGTTTTTTCAGTGCATTTATAGGGGGCATTTGTTTGGCTCAGGCCCCGAATGGCAAGAATGTGCAGCATTTCCCTTTTGTTTGGCAGGTTTCCAAAGGTCCCGGATATAGCTTAGTGTATGGTTTGTGACATGAGAAAAAGGGCCCTAACACTTTGCCCCAAAGGGCTTTTTGCTGTTGGTTTTTCCTAATAAAGCTATAAAAAAAAAAAAAGAACCCTCACCCACCAATATTCTTTAATTATACAAATTAAATTTCTTTTTTCAATAACACAACTCCTATTTTCCCCTAATTTTTCCTATCACCCCCCAAAAATAATACCCATAAAAAAAAAAAACAAAAAATAAAAAGTAATGGAAGAACAAAAAAAGAAAAAATGGATCAAAAAGGGGAAAAATTACTTACAAAAAAAAATTAAAA
>JAODAL010065019.1:0-18426 GCA_025379985.1 Phyllomedusa bahiana | reverse complement strand
CTGTTAAAAATTTATTTTTTTAGTATCACTATCATAAGCACCGGGGCAGCCCCCTTCCCCTAATCATACAGTGAGAGCGGTATGAGCTCCCAGCGTCGCGCCCGGACTTAATAGTGGGGTGACGCCAGAACCCCCGCCGGTCTTAATTGGTTTTCATCTCTCCATGTCATGCAGGCTATGCCCTTTTTCCCCCCAGATCTTTCCCCCATGAAACCCATGTCTCGCACCCATTTTACAATAAAAAGCACTTTTCGTTCCCCCGGTCCCCCAAATTCACTCGTTCAAAAACCCGAAGTTTTCCTGAAATTCAAAACAATTCCACTTCGTTAGAATCAATTCCCCATCTCAATTTTAAATCAGCTACGTATGCAGTCAAGCAATCAATTTGCATTTCCTACTGTTTGGTCACTGATGACTCATTTTTCTGAAATCCTGGGTAACAGAAACCTACCCATCCGATATAGACCTAAAATTTCTTCTTCCCAAACATATTATCTTACATCGGGAAACATTGAACTGTAGCTTTCGTAGTTTTACCATTTTTCCAGTTAAGCTAAATCACTCTTGTGTTACAGGCGCCTGTAGGGAGCATCAACCCTATTACACACTTTTATGTTATCAGTAAACAGGCACTCCACTAATTGTATCCAGTCTCTCTTCAGAATGCGCACCATTAACCACAATACTCTGATATCTGTCCTTTAACAATGAAAACCCTTTGACCCTTAGCTTTGTTATTCAATTTTAAAGATTAATAACTGATGTAAAGGGACACTGCCAACAGAAGGGAGTATTTTCGTTAAAACCAATATTCCTGAAAAACTTTTTTTTTAAATTTTGGCAATATTTTCTTTTTTTATTTTGGCAGCCTAATACAGTTAAAAATTACATCTAAAATTCAGTCCTTCTCTAGCTGTAAGACAAAACTTTTGTTGGGCAGGGCAGACTAATCTCAATTTACTTCAGCTCATATTTATCTCTATATATTCTCAATACAAATAGTAGGTAATGGCATAATGATTACTTTTCTGTTCTCTCCACAGGGGTAGTAAAATCAACTGAAAAAATACATGAAAAATAAATAGGGGATCTTTTTCGCCTGTGCAGATGGGTGGGGTTTCTTCACACTATCGGGGATTGTGATAATTTTACCTTCTCAACCCGACCGATAAAAAAGGCCCAAATAAGCAATTCTCCTGTTTTGCTATTAGAACCAAAAAGGGAAGAAAGAGTGAGTAAAGGTACATAGGGGGAATTTTGAAAATTTATATAAAAAAAAAACAATACAATTAAAACAAAAATCTATATTAAAGTTCCATATTTCTTATCAATATGTTTAAAGAAAAATTCTGATTGTAGTTTCCCTTTAACCCCTTAATAAGCACTCACTATCTTTTGACGGTGGGGGATTTTTAAACCTGTCCAGCAACGGGAAAAAAAGTTGTTTCCTAAAAGGGGTTTTTGGGGTTTACAGTAAAGGAGCTGTGTAAAGGGTTTTCTCGCTATAGAATCATACTGTAATGATGAGCAGAAAAATAAGCACTTTTAACGTTTTTATTACCCAAACATTTATTAAAACAGATATAAACTAATCTGCGTGTTCTACACCTAAAATTGCAGCCTAAGACTTGACCACGCCCCCTTCATGGTGATTGGCTGACTGATATTTAGTTCAGCCTGTTGGGACACACCCCCTGGATGGGACATAACTCCTGTGCTGTCATTGGCTCCCCTACTCTTTTTGTTACTGCTGTGTAAAATTAAAGTAAACCTCCTGTAATAAAAAAAGGGGGCCCAAAGTCATCTCTACATTTTTTTCATCATTCAGGTTGTATGCATAACTTGTTACATAATGCAGGTGTTCTGGTTAAAAGGGAGATGTTGCACTTAAACCCCATTCACAGGATGAGACTGAGCTGGGATTCGGACACAGCATATGACTGTAAAGGTCCGCCCATGGCACTGACAAAATACGGTCAATTTTTTTCACGGGGTTTTTTTTGTTTTTTTTTTAAAGCAAAATTGTAGGTTTTTTAGTCATGGGGTTTTCGGATTCACCATCCCCCCTTTTCATTGAAAAAGTTTATTTCTGCTCAAAAACCCGTGGAAGAAAGAACATTTTTTTCAAAGTTTTTTTTACGGGGCCGGATTTGCCATCAGAAAATCCAAGCTGTGTAGACTATGAGGAGGATTGACGGTCAATTTACAGTTTTAAAATCCAAAAATCGTCTGAAAATCCGACTGAAAACCAGTGCCATGTGGATGGACCCTAAGTGGTGGTGTTTCTGGGAAATAAAGCATAAACCTTTTTATTATACAAATGACAAATTTATCTCTGCTTCATCTGTATGTGTTTAACATTAAAATACATTATCACAGTTATTCACATACTTAGAATAATCTTCATGATGTCAACTAACATGATTGACTTGTAAACAGAACCAGCCAGAAGAAAGTTGGAGCTTCCTGTGAAATATTCTAAGCTCTGACCAGTGAAGTTAATGACAGCAGCAGAGAACACATTTAGTATTCCTGGCATTCACTGAATGGAAGGCGACTTTCAGATAAAATACAGTGAAAAGATCTTGCACAATTGAAAGGAACGTAAATGATTCTGCTGGAAGAGTTAAAACTCTCTGAGAAGGTGAAGAAAGAGCAAATGACTTTATCAAAATGCTCATCAATTACAGAATGTACGTTCCATATGACATTTTGTGAGTCAGTTGAATTGCCTGCACAGCTGACCAAAATGTACTGCCTAGGCATGGATAGTGCAGACAGAAAGTTTAGGCATTGCTTATAAGGAAAACAAGCAGTGCAGTTAGCAACCTGAAACTGAACATCCAGCAGATGCTTTCACATTTTAACAAAGGAAAATAATTAAGTTTTAATAAATCTGTAAAAAGACAATTCAAATAACCAAATTCAAATAACCAAATGGTGTTTGTCATGAGCGGGCACCTGGTTTTCCATCTCCAGCACCTGACTCTTCGTCAAAGACAACAATGTATTTGACTTCCCGTATACCACTGCATTTGGCAGACTGTCTCTGCTTAACGGGCAACCTGCTGCCAGCTCTGCTGAGATAGTTGACGACATGATTCAATGACAATAAAGTAGCGTTTCTGGATGGATTCCCCCACCTCCCTCCACCATCCCCTCAGACCTCAACCCAATCAAACACTTGTGGGTAGAGTTGGAGAAAAATCTATATTCATAACCAAGTGAGTTGACTAGTATGCAACAATACTGGGAACATGTAGAACAGAATCCAGTCGAAAAATACCCAGAAGGATTCAGGTGATGCTGAAATCCAAAGGTGGATTAACAAGACGCTAACAAAATAATAAAAAAACGTAATAATTTAGATTTTTAGGAGTAAAACAGTAACACTGTCATGGTGAGGTTTCCACTCAGGACCACAGACGTGCTCGTGTAAGCGTTCCTGCTGAAACCGCTCGGCCGCGTTTACTCACCTCTCCACATTCCTGCTCCGCTCCAGTCTCGTGCCTATGACCACACACGTGTACACCTTCCATGACTTCTCTGAGATTTAAAGGGCCAGCTACTAATTACCCGTCCAATGGTTGGCCAACATTTGGGATTTAAGGAAGTTACTGCCTTTGCTCTGGGTTAGTTTTGTTAATATTCATTCATTGATCCTGGGCATTGCTGTACCTGTTATGTTTGTTTGCTGCCACCTGGCTTCTGTAACACCTGTGCCTGCTGTACCTGCCTGTTACTCCACAACTAATCATCTGTTACACCTGTCTGGGACCCGCCACCTCTGCCTACTCCCTCAGTACTATGCTTGGCACTTCGGCTGTTAGCATGAGCGGTCATGTCAGGGGTAACGACCTGGGAGTTCCCCACACCCAAATCTATCCCCCCTTGCGGCAGGCTCTGGTGAATACCTTAGACTCCGCTTCTTGTTGTGGTCAGTACCATCTCTTGCGATGATCCAGTGAATCCACACCTGCATTCCTCTACCACAACAAACCATGCAGTTACATGACAAGAATCTGCATAACTAAGCATATGCTAAATAATTGCAAGTCAAATTGATGTATGAGGTAGCCAAGATAATTGTCTATAAAAGGATGGTAGTTTCACGTTCAAAGCTGTAGTGGATGGTGAGATTTGGAGCCGGAAATGAAACATATTGCTCATTGCAGTGGGTAGAAAGCTATTGATTCCCGGCCCTCCCACCTTCCCATAATGGCTGATTATTCAGTTATATTTGCATCCTAAGGACCTGTTGACCACTGAAATAAGTGGAACTGGGTTGATATGATGCTTCTCTGAGCTGTTATTTTAACAACCAATTTGAGGGAACCTGAGCTAACAAGCCAGGTCTCATCACTCATGTATAGAATTGTTATAGGGGAAAAAATGGTGGTCCAGGGCAATTAAGGCGTTCATTTTAAAATCCCCAGTGCTCTATAGCAGTGAAAGGGTAGATGTATAGATCCCTGGTTGACGGCAGTGGAATATTTGATGTAACTATCTCTGGTGGTCTTGGGCAGTGAAGGCTTTAATGCAAGGATCCCTGGTTATGTACACCAGTGAAAGGGTTAATGTAGCTATGCCTGGTGAACAAGGGGAGTTAAGGGGTTAATGTCAGGATTCCTGGTGGAGAGCAGTGAAGGTGTTTGCTATATACCCGGGGTCCAGTGATTACAGCGTTGACAAGGCTGTCACTTCCTATTTCCTTCGATTATATATGAGTCCAGGAAGACAGTTCTCTCTATCACCATGCAAAACAGAGTAATGCTTTGCCTTATTATGGGGAGAGACTGCTACACTCAGTGAGAAGTGTATTCAGTAACTTACGGAATACAGTCTTCACTGAGTAACTCCTGATCTTCCCGCCTGTCACTCTGACTAATATTACGAGTGACCCACTGAGCCACAGGTGCTACAAACTCCATGCCATTAATTGTGCCTCTGGTGTACATTCCCTTTAAAAATTATTTTCATGGTATTTGACTGCAGAGCTATCGTAATAACTAACCCTTTGCAGGAATACTGTAAGACAGGAGAATGCAATTATAGGCTTAAAAGCTCAGCAGCAATGTGTCCTTGACACATTTAAAATACTGGCAGCTACTTGATGGAATCTTTTTAGTCTTGCTATCAGGTTAAACATGCTTTGGTTATACATAAACCTGGTAATGTGTAAAATATGTTATATGAAATATTAAAGACAAATGATAGTTTAAAATTACACAAATGTTAACAATTATTTCACTTTTGTCAATGCAACTTAGATGAGAGACCTGATTTGATATCAATATTCCATGCTGTTTTCAAGGTTAAAATGGAGTAAAAATCAATAAGAACTGAAAGGTATTGGAGCAAAAAGTCAAGGTTTTCTATGCCATGTAATAAATAAATTTTGTAAAAATAAAAAAGGATGTCAGGAGTAAGATTTTACCAACAGATTGGGACACAGTATATAAGGACAAGGTTTGAATTGTACACCATTACTCTTATAGTAAATACATTACTTGTGTTCATGGACAGCACAGTGGCTCAGTAATTAGCAATGTTGCCTTCCAATGCCGGGGACTTGGCATCAAATCCCACCATAGACAATATCTGCAAGGTGTTTGTATGTTCTCCCTGTGTGTGTATGGGTTTCCTCTGGGTACTCTGGTTTCCCTCACACTCCAAAAACAAACTGATAGGCCACTCTGGAATTCAGATTGTGATCCTAAATAGGGACAGAGACTGATGTAAATGAGGACAATCTCGTGCAGTGCCGTGGAATATAACCACTTTATATAACTGAATAAAATCAATAAATAGCATGTAAATGTTAGAATGAAAACATATGAGCTTTTGATGCTCAGAATATTTGTACATTGATGAAATTGAAGGAACACTGCTGACAGAGATTACACACCGCATAATAACTATTGCAGGTTTTGTGTGGGGCTGCTTTGGTGTCTCTCGAAACTAGAATGATGGCCATTAAAATTACTTATGTGTTTTAAGATGGCAAAAAATCTTATCTTTGAGCCACAGATCTTCGGACAGTTTAGGCAAGAGGTTTCGTTTGGGAGTTGTTTTTGCATATGTATGTGCTTCTCGATCTCTTTTCATTGTCTTCCTCATTGTAGAGACAGTCAATCTTAAAATTTACACTTGCTTGATTTGTCATGTGGTGCCTTATGGGACGATGTGTAGCCAGGACTCCCCAGTTTTGATGCTGATTTGGCCTTTTTTACTGTAGATCTAGATGGTGTCTTTGAGTTGTTTTCTCTGGTCCTCCTCAGCCCATTTTGGAGTTGAGAACTTGTCTGGGAGATGAGCATTCTGATGTGGTGATCTGTCTAAGGGAGTTGGTTTTTCAAAGTCATGGCTTCAATACTTTGCTTCAGTAAGGAGGCCTTCCAGTTGATACACAGAATCTTCAGTGTTGATAGAATCTCTCAGGAGTAATGAAAGTCTTGCTGATGTACAAAAGAGTAGTGACGCACACAGCTCTATAGACTATTCGTTTTGTTTCCTTCTTCTCGTCATGGTTCTTGAAGGCCTTACACTGCAATTTCCTGGAAGACATACTGGTACAACTGAAGCAATGCTGAACTTCTTTCTAGTGGCTGCCTTTTAAGATAGGTGGCTGCTGAAGTAGAGGAAGTGTTTTGCAACTTCCAGAATTTCTCTAACAATGGTAGGGGATTGTAATATAATTCTTCAAAAAACAACAAAATAAGAATCCCAGTGTCATTTACCTCCCACCCACAATCAGACTATGCAAAAGGTAAAAGACAACAGAGCAGAGTTACTAAAATGGTGTTATCTAAGGCTAGACAGTTTAAAAAATGTGCCACATTTATTATAATGGATCATGCTGTTTAATATATTTGGTGCATTTTAAGACATCATTGATTAACTTTATAGCTCTTGGTTAACCTTCTTTACACTAATGTTCTCTGCCACAATTAAGACTCACCTAAACTACACACCCATAGCTAAGCCCCACCTCTTTACTCTTACATCACATCCCTTGTCCAGTGTGATAAGAGTGTCTTAAACTCATAATAAGTGTGATGTACACACATGGACAAAATTGTTGCCACCTTTCCGTTAAAGAAATACAAAAAATGGTCACTGAAATAACTTGAAACTAGCAAAAGTAAGAAAAAATATATATATATTTACTGAAAATCAACTAATGAAAATTAGACACTATATTTTAATTGTGGTTAAAAAACAAAATAAAAAAAACTGGCCTGGACAAAAATGATAGTATCCCTAAAAAGATAAAGCAATTATTTATATTCTCCACCATTGGGTTTTTTGTTATCAGGTTTCGTACGTTGGCTTTCAATTTATCTTGGATTAACAAAGCTGTGGTGATTGCCTTATGGGAAGGATTGGCAAGCTATTTTAAAGATTCTATCTTCTTTGGCCAAGTTCATCGTAGATATTTGCTTTAAGGAAATGGTCCAAAAATAGGAATATTTCTATTGTGTTTCTCATCTGGCACCTGTTGTAAAAAATCCTCATACATCTCCTGTCTCTTTGTGCCATTACTGAGGGAAAATAAAAACATTTGTGGTTGAACTGACTCCAACTCTACCTGTTAGGGTATGTTCACAGTACGTATTGCATGCGTATTTTGCTGCGTACTGTGCGCTCCACTATACATTTGCAATATGCCTGCTGCTTCAGAAGACGCACTGACCAGTACATATTTCTGAAGCGCTCCCACTGACATTCACTTTCCCCGATGCATAAACGCTGAGAAGAAGTAATATGTTACTTGTTTTCCCCAGAGCGTATTGAACACTGGGGAAAATTTCGGGTAATCATAGCTCTCAATGAGAGCTTTGAATTACCGTATTTGCGATGCGTAATTTGGGTGTATTGCAATGCAGTTCTGTATCGAATTATGTCCTGCAAATAAACTGTGAACACACCCTTAGTCTATCGTTTGTGCTCCTGAACACTCAATTTCTATTGACGTCTTCACTGATGATAGCGCCACTGAGAACTTCTTAGATGAGGCTCTGGTTTTCAAACAGCAGGTTTTCCATGTTACTTCTCAAGTGACCCCTTCTTTTAACTTGTGAAAATTGCTCTCCCAATCAAAAAAGTGGTGCACTTCATCAATACAGCTGAAGGATGCACTTCATTAGGACAAGATTGCCTTTCTGGTTTTACCTTCTGTCAGCCATCAAGTCTTGAAGGGTTTTCCATGGCTCTGCCTGCACAACCTGATCTTGCATTTGTCCAATGGACAGCTCTTGTTACCAAAAATATGCAAGTTGTGTTTATACTCATTTCTGTGTACAGTGATCTGTGCCCATATATCTTAGTCTGCAACCAATATGTTTGAGGGAATTCAGGTTTGGTACCCAACCATTTACTTGGCATTAAGCCATCATGCTTAATTAAATTAAGTATCAGGCATGATTTATACAGTATGAGGCACCATGCATTCCCATGATGCTTCTAAGTAAAATAAAGGGGAAAGCATCACTTTGCATGTTGATTTCAAGCAGTAAAGACCAGTGCTGGTGCCGTGTTCACAATCTCATTTTTTTTATATAGTCTATAATACATCATATACATGCAGGGCAATATTTACAGTTCATGCTGCCTTGGGCATGAATCTGAAGTGACCCTCATTAAAAGCCCACTTAAGCCAAATTTACATGCTGCAGCAAATTTGCATTTACACGGCACTTTCTGCTACTTATTTCTAAAAAAAAAATTGTAAAAATGTGTCAAAAGTGCAATCTAACACAATATTATTGCAATATGTTAATGCCGATCCGGGTCATTAAAGCCACCAGATTTCATTATCTATAGTGGTAAAAAAGAGAAGAACGGGGCTTCTTATATCAGTGGCAGATTGCAGGGTGCTGTTGCATTGTCATTGCAGTGGGGGGCTGACAAAGGCCTCCAAGTCTGTCATATGTTTAAGCCTTTTAGACTCTGTCTGACAGACAGGCAATAATACACTACATTACATAACTAGTGCAGTGTATTATGTAAGCAATCTGAGAATTGCATCTTCAAAGCTCCTAGTAGGACAAATGAAGTTGAAGAAAAAAATGAAAATAAAATATAAAAGTGTAAGAAAAAATGTTTTATAAAAAATAGCCACTAAAATCACCATTTTACCAGTAAAAATGCATTATCAGTAAAACAAAATCCATCCACGCATTTAGTATTGTTATGTATGTAAACATTTATATTATAAAAGAAACCATTTTGTATAGCACATGATAAACGGCTTAAAAAAAAAAAAACAATGCCAAAATTGCTATTTTTGTTCATCCCTACAGAATATAAAGCTATTATAAAGTTATATGTAGCTCAATATAGTACCAATAAAAACTACAAATCACTCTGAAAAAACAGGCGGTCATATGTCTATCTCAAAGGAAGGATAAAAAAGTAATGGCTCTTGGAAGGTAGAGATAAAAAAACTAACCTGTCAACATCAACAATTGCTGCAATGGTAATGGAAAGGAATGGTAATGGAAATAAACCTTGGATACATATTCTTCTACTCAATACAATTACAATAATATGCATACACAGAAAACAAATAAATATACTCATATATTTACACGCACATACTTAGGCTAATTTCCCATCTGCGTCACAGCATGCCAGGCTATTTCTTCCATTTAAATTATAGACACCATAACTGAAACCAGACAGACGCCATTACAGTCAATGGGGTTCATTGGGTATTGTTGGTATCTGTCATGTAACGGTTATTTTCGGCTTTCTGTCCTGATTATGAAACAGAAAGATGGAAATAACAGCGCAGATGTGAATCAGACCTTATACTCACTTGTACATCCATTATCCTGCAGTCTCTCTTGGTGGATTAATGCTACATCCCCCATACTAGGATGGCCAGTAAGGTTCAGGAGCAGAGATGAGCAGGTGACATGCTGTAAACTTGATCAGTCTGCTGATTGTACACTAATGGCACACATCAGGAGGGCGACACAGCACAGAAAAGACTGTACAGAGCTTCCTGATGCTGACCTACATTGTAGACTGCCGTGCTGTGAATCCATCCCCTTCCTCTCTATTCTGACCGATGGGAGGAAGCTTGTCTGAAAACAGTAGTGACTGTAATGGAACTCTTCTCCAAACCCACTGTCACTACTGAAAACAGTGACAGTAATTGAACTCCTCTCCAAACCCCTCTGCTGGGCAACAAACATTTTATCTACCCAAGCATCCTACCCTCTCTGCCACCACCAACCTGTTTCCCACTATCAATCCCTTCCACACTAGACAGACCCAACCAAATTACTGTTTATCCTACTCCCACCTGCTAACCCTCTCTCTGCTCCTCCTGGCTGCTGGGGACAGAGCCTCCTCAGTACATTCCCACTATTGTATCTTCCATTCCTAACAGATTTGTCACTGCAAACTCTCTTAACCCCTCAAAATTAATACCAATTCCCTTGATCCCTTCTCCCCCTATTTCTCTCTCTGGAGCTCTCTGGAATGCATGGTTTGTATGCAACAAACTCTCCTATATACTAACCTCTTCATATCATGGAAGTTATCCTTCCTTGGACTGTCGTATACCTGGTTCACACCCTCTGACACCGTCTCTCCTGCCACGCTCTCCTTTGGTGGCCTCCAATTTACTCATGCTCCCCGTGCCAGTAACAAGCATGGTGGAGGTGTCGGCCTTCTCTTACCAGATACCTGTTCCTTTGTCCCCATTTCACCTCTTTCTTCCCTCACACTCCTCTTCTTTGAGGTTCACTCTGTCCGCATCTACTCCCCTTCTAACCTCCAAGTGGCCGTCGTCTACTGACCACCATGCCCTGCCATCACCTTGACCACTTCACCTCCTGGCTTCTCCACTTTCTTTCCAGTGACATCCCAACTATTATCATTGGGAGACTTCAACTTCCCCATCGACACACCTCATGCTGCCTTCACTCACCTCTTCCTTCTGCCTCTCCCAGTGGACCTCTGGAGCCACTCACAAAGAGGGACACACGCTGGATCTCGTCTTCACCCGCCTCTGCCCCTTATCTTACATCTCTAATTCTCAACTCCCTGTATCTCACCACAACCTGCTTACCTTTACCACACTCTCCAGCCCACCCGTCCTTCTTGTCTCAAATCTAGTGCACCCCCGCAGAAACCTACAAAACATTAACCTCCGCACACTCTCTGACTCTCTTGCACCTCTCTCTATCATATCCTTGTTTCATGACCCAGATGCACTACAGCTTTCTACAACACCACAATCACCTCCACAATTGATTTGGTCTCCCCTCTCATGTACAACAGAACCTGCAAAATCAGCAGACAAGCATGGCACACAGACTCAAGTAAATGGCTGAGGCGAGCTTCCAAAATTGCTGAATGCTGCTAAAAGAAAACCCGCTCCTCCGCTGACCTCGCCTCATACAAGAAGTCACTCCACACATTTAAGTCTGCACTCACCTCTGCCAAATAGGATTACTTTACCACTGTCATACCCACACTATCTCAAAACCAGAGACAATTGTTCAACACTTTCAACTCTCTCCTCCGTCTTAAAGCACTCTCTCCCCCATCTCTCCTCTTAGTCAATGATTTTGCCACTCACTTCCTAAATAAGATCAACCCGCACTGTCTCCACTGCCAGTCTCTATACCTACATGGTCCCCACCACCTGCCTCTGTACTCGCATGATCCCCACTGCCCTCCTCTATACCTCGACTGTTCCCACAGCCCATCACTATACCTGCACCATGCACTTCCCCCTTAACCTGCTTCTCCACTGTTACTCATGACAAGCTTTCCACTCTACGTTCCAAATCCAACCTCACTACCTGTAATCTTGACCCACTGCCATCCCACCTCATCCCAGACCTTAGTGCTGTTATCATCCCAAGCCTCAGCCAGCTATTCAACCTATCATTAACCTCTGGCATCTTCCCAACCTCCTTCAAACATGCTACCATAACACCCATCCTTAAGAAATCCTCCTCTCTGTCCAACTATCGCCCCTCCACTCTACAGAAACTGCCCTAACCAAAGTCACCAACGACCTAGTAACTGCTAAAGACTCACACCACTACTCTGGCCTTCTCCTCTTAGACTTGTCCTCTGCCTTTGACACTGTTGACCATTCACTCCTGCTACAAATTCTCTCCTTCCTCAGCATCATGGACTTGGCCCTTTCCTGGATCTCCTCATACCTCACTGATTGGACATTCAGTGTATCTCACTCTTGCACCACCTCTTGCCCTTTCTCTGTTGGTGTCCCCCAGGGATCAGTCCCAGGCCCACTTTTCTTCTCTATCTACACTCCTGGTCTGGGTCAGTTCATAGCATCACATGACTTTCAGTACCACCTCTATGTTGATGACACCCAAATCTATGTCTCTGGCCCAGATATTAACTATCTACTCTCCCCTTCTCCCGGCGCGGCCCGTTTACCCCGCCCCGACGTTAGGTCCTAACCCGGGTACCAGTCGCTAAGCTATCGGCTTAGGACTTGGCGATGGCAATCAGGTGGGGGACTAAACTGAAAGTGCATCCGCCGGACGCACATACGTTAGATGCTTTGGCGGAGCGAGCTCCGCAGAGTACTCGGGTCCCGCAGGCAGGATGCGGCTCTTTGCGTGCCCTGTGCTGTGCCCCGCTACACTCAAGCCAGCGGCTGTGCACGTTATCACGCTGCCCCGCGCGCCTGGGTGACGTCCGCCGCTAAAAGAAAAAGACCGGGAGCAGCGACATGGGCAGGGAGCGCAGGTCAGGTGAGTGCTGTTAGTTTAATTACTTTTAATTGTCTCTATTATGCTGGGGGCCTAAAAATCTAATTAAAAAATTTGTGCAGGGGGGACTATTATCCTAACTTTTAATATGTCGGGGGTTATTCTTACTTATAGTGCAGGGGGGTATTATCACTTTATAGTGCAGGGGGGCTATTACTACTTTTATTGGTCCCAAGGGGGATATTATTCTATTTTATGTGAAAAGGGGGGAAGCTATTATTACTTTTATATGGCGGGGGGTGCTATTAGTTACTTTTATAGGTGCAGGGGGGGAGTATTATCTACTTTTATAATGTGCAGGGGGGAGCTATTATCTACTTTTATAGTGCAGGGAGGAGCTATAATCTACCTATATATGTGCTGTGAGGCCTATAAGCTACCTATATATACACGTGCTGTGGGGCCTATAAGCTATGTATATACCTGCTGGGGGACCCTAAACCTGGCTATGTACCTACTGGGGGACATATAACCTACCCATGTACCTGCTGGGGTATCCATAACCTGCCCATATACCTGCTGGGGGATCCATAACCTGCCCATATACCTGCTGGGGGATCCATAACCGCCCTATACCTGCTGGGGGATCCAAAAACCTGCCTTTTATACCTGCTGGGGGACATGTAAACTCCCACACCTACTGGGGAAACATATAAAGTATATAACCCACCTACTGGGGACTTTATAACTTATGGGGGACCTTATTACCTTCCACTGGGCACATTTTATTTACTGCGTTGTGAAGTCGCTAATAGTTCGTTAAGCAGTTGTTAAGGGCCTCAAGACAAGTCAGTTGATAAGAGTTAGCAATCGACTCCGCGGACTCCAGTCGGTTGTTAAGCCAGTTGTTAAGGCCTAACGTCGATTGATAAGACCTTAGCAATCGACTCCGGGGATTAACTCTCCCAGATCCCAGACTGTATTTTGTCCATATCCTCCTTTTCCTCCTACCTGCTAAAACTAAACATGGAGAAAATGGAATTTATCATCTTTCCACTGTCCCACTCTATCCCCCTACCTGATCTCTCTATGACAGTCAACATCTCTACATTCTCACCTGTCTTGAGATAACCTTGGACTCCTCTGTGTCTTTCAAACTAAACATCTATGTCCTTATCTCTTCCTGCTGCCTTCAGCTGAAAAATATTTCGTGAATCTGCTCATTCTTTAAACCTGATACTACATTCATGCTTGTCCATGCTCGTGTCATCTCCTGTCTAGACTACTGCAACATACTTCTCTGTGGCCGCCTGTCTAGCACCCTTGCTCCCCTTCAAAACCATCCTCAACTCTATTGCCCATCTTATCCTCCTCTCTCCTCGCTACTCCTCTGCTTCTCCCGCCTGCCTATCTCTCACTGGCTTCCCATTGCCCAACGAATACAGTTCAAATTACTAACCATGACCTACAAGGCTCTTTATAACCTGTCACCCAACTTCATCTCTGCCTCAATCTCTAGATACCTCCCCTCACGTAATCCCTGCTCCTCACAGGACTTTCTTCTCTGTTCTCCCCATGTAAGCATCTCACACAACAGTCTCAAAGACTTTCCTTGTGCTTATCCCATACTGCAACCTGAAAACCCATCTCTTTAGGATAGTCTGTAACACACCTTGCTATCGCAAACCCCCTCCAACATGTCTGCTCCCAACCTTTTGTCTCTTTCCACCTTCTTTGTAGATTGTAAGCCTACACGGCCAGGGTCCTTACCCCCTCTTTATTATTGCTTCTATACTCTGTTGGACACATGTTATGTATATACTCCCCCTCTAATATACAGCGCCCTGGAATCAATGGCGCTTTAAAATAAATAATAAGAAATGCCTTCATTATAGGTGTGATAGTTATATAGAGGTGTAGGATAGTGCATTTCTGTATTTATCTTTATCTAACAGGCAGGCAGGGAAGGCCAGTTAACCCCGGTAACTAGAGATGAGCGAGCAGTAAAAATTTCTAATTCGATTAGAACCTCGAACTTTAGTGTGTTTGGTTCGAGGTTCTATTCAAACTAGAACTCGAACCCCATTTAAGTCAATGGGAGAAGATGTTCTGGTTAATTTTTATACCTATACAGGTGAGACGAAGCTGTAATTACCATCCATAACAGAAAACTGGATGTGTGGAACAACTTAGTGAAGAAAATTTGTCTCTAAGTGTGACAGAAAAAAATTGAGAGTCTAAAATACTTCATTCCTTTCAATTGATTACTGAAAAGATGCGGACAGCTTGCAAGCAGGGGCATAGCTACAGGAGGTGCAGAGGTAGTAGCTGTTATGGGGCCCCGCATCTTGAGACAGCCCAAAAGCCCTTTTGACACATAATATACATATACAATTACTGAACCCCAAAACTGCAAAAACAGAACTTTTGGCCACTGAGTATGATTTAGCAAATCCAAGCACTCTGTGTAATATATATCCATGTATATGAGAGTTAGACGTTATGTGAAACTGCAAATGTTGCCAAATAACAGCTTCTGGGTGTGGGAGAGATACAGCCAGCAATACCAAACTCCTTAACTATTGATGTCTATGGAGAGGAAAATGTTATATAACTAACTAAGAGCAGTCTGTACAGTACAGAGAGTGAGCTGAAAATGGTGTTCACAAGGCTATACAGTGAAATATATATAGCATGGTCATGTGATTTTAGCAGTCAATGACAGCCCTACACCTCAATGATGTCATTTTTGACACTTCTCTTTGCTCTGCCAAAAGTGCAGAAAGTTGCTAAAAACTAAACTGAATGGCGTGTCATACTAGAACTAGAACTTTACTCGAACGAACAGTAAAATGTTCGGTTCTAATTCTAAAAATTCCAGAAGTTCTACTAGAACTTAAATTTTCTAGAATGGTTTGATCAACACTACCGGTAACAATTTTAGCACTCCAAACATCAATATACATTGCTATAATTGGCCAGATCTTTTGACATAGGTGGAATGTTCCAATATCTACACAGTCTAACCATTCAAGAGTGTTTTTGAACTACAAACTGGTTTTCTCCTGCCTCTGACGTTTCAATCTGCAGTAGCCACTGTTAGTTTCATCTGCGAATATCTCAGCTCTGTTTGGAATAGGGTTCACTAAAGACTGCCTCGCTGTCTCCACTGGAGTTTACAATCTAGATTCCAAATTAGCACGTTTTTAGAACGTCAGAGAAAACCGACACAAACAAATGAAGACCATACAAATTCCATGTAGTTGTTCCATTTGGTCATAGTTGAACCCAAGGTTACCAGGCAACAGTACAACTAGTGAACCATTGTGCTACAAAATAAAAATTTGTCTAAGCAGACAATGTGCTTCAGAATCCTCAGGGATATCAATTTCCCTAGTAACTAAGTTTATCGTCCTGGTTGGTTAACAGATCTGCTATTTTTTCATACAATGATCATAAACATTAATTCCATGCAATCTTCTCCTGAGAACTATGAGCTGCTGTATTACGTGGGGCTGCTATTTCCTGCAGCATCATGTGGAAGTTATTACACAACATTGTCCGGGACACAGCAAGACCATCTGCTGGGAAAAAAGCCGATAATGATTAATGTAATGATAATAGGCACTCTGTAGTATACGGTCTACTGCTGCTGTGTTTGCGTTGTTAATTATGAGGTAATTAAAAAAGCCATTTATTGAACTCTGTACTGGCAGCAATTCTAACATTTTGGCGCCTAGGGGCAGGGCTGTGAAATATGTAGATGACTAAAGAATTAGATAACAATGCATCTAATTACAGTCTAATATGTATGAGAGAGGCCCCACCTTCACTGAAATATACCTTAAAGGGGTATTTCCCTTGTAGGCAAAGGCACATTCTTACCAAATATATTTCTGTTCTGATTTTTCTTCTTTTCAGGGTTAGAGCAGTTCTTATCTCCTGCTTGTTTCAATAAGGTTTCTTAGACTACTGACCCCCTGTAGAAGTCCTGGTCAGGATGGTGACATCACTCCCTGCTGTGTCTTATCAGCATAACAGGAGCTTGTTTATATTTCTTTATAATTAACTTTAACTCTGTAGAGCTTTGTAGCCTTGTGCCCTGCTGTCAAAACCCCTCTATTACCAATGTCCTTCTAACAGGTTCAGCTAGAAATAACAGAGCTGAAATGACACTGTCATAAAACTGCTCACAAGCAAGCTCTGTTCAACAGCCAGATGGGAAAAACCGCTTTAAAAAGACAAGGTTTGCTGTGTTGAGGTATAACATACCCAGTACTTTGCTCAACAGATATCTGTGTTTCTTTTGGCAAAACATTTAGGACGAGATGTACAAACCTGGCGCAGACTCGCCAGATCTACCTCTGTTTTCAATAGTGTACGATCTGACAGTATGTATGAAAGTGTCTCGCAACACTTTATTAATGTGTTCCATTCTCAAACAAAAGTAGTCTCAGTCATGCCACTTTGAAACTGGTAAGGATCTGCACGTCAATTTGGCAACTTTGTCGCATTTATTGTGTATCGTACAATTCTGGCGTGACATGCCCCCCTCATCTTTGATGTATTCAAAAGTGTTGTGTCTGGTGCAGAGTGCAATGGTTAGAACATCTATAGAACGGGGCTACAACAATTTGTTTTGCACAAATCACGCCAAAAATATGGCACAGCCTTTTCTAACATATTTTTGCTGAAGTTTTGACCTGATTATTTAAGTCCCACCACCTTGCTCGATTGTCCTTCTGTCCTGCTTAGATAGCATAATTGGTAGGGAATGTGACCTCACAATCCAGTTCTCCTCCTGTATAATAGCACAAGGGAAATTAGCAAAGATGTAGTGGAGGAGACTGAATGATGTGTGTGGTTAAATGCCACTTTAACTATAGGCATCTTATAGAAGTGAATGCCGCTTGGACAAATTAGGTGAACAGGGCAGCACTTTAATAAAAATGTATTAGTAAGTGACATATGATCATTAATAATATGCAATGCATATTAAACTCTACAGAATGCACTTTAACTCTATAGAAACTGTTCTAGCTAAAGTCTCAAATGATCTCCTCACTGCTAATTCTCGGGGCAACTACTCGTTGTTGCTTCTTCTGGATTTCTCTGCAACACTTTACACTGTTGATCACCATATTCTCCTCAACATGTTCAGTGTCATTGGCATCCAGGACACCGCTCTCTCTTGGTTCTCATCCTACCTCTCTAACTACTCCTTTAGTGTCTCAATTGCAGGTTCTACTTCTTCTCTTCCTTTTGCTGTTGGGGTTCCTCAGAGATTAGTTCTAGGTCCTCTCCGCTTTTCACTCTACACAGTCCCCATTGGCCAAACCATCAGCACATTTGGCTTAATCTCTACGCTGATGACACTCAATTACACACCTCTTCCCATGACATCACTCCTGCCCTTCTACAAAACACCAGTGACTGACTGTCCGCTGTCTCGGACATAATGTCTTCTCTCTATCTTAAACTAAACCTCACTAAAACTGAACTTCTTGTCTTTCCGCCATCTACTAACCAACCCGCATTCGCTATTTCTGTTTCAGTGTATGGTGCCACCATTTCTCCTAGGCAGCAGGCCCGCTGTCTTGGGGTTATACTACACTCTGATCTGTCCTTCACCCCATATATCCAATCCTTTGCCCGCTCCCATCACCTGCACTTCAAGAAGATCTCCAGAATCCGTCCTTTTCTCACTGTGGAA
>JAODAL010065018.1:0-18427 GCA_025379985.1 Phyllomedusa bahiana | reverse complement strand
CTTTCCTCCTTTTGTGAAAAGTAACTTTCCCTTTGATCCTGATGGTGGAATCTGGCCTTTGCTACATCTGCTGTCAAACAAGGCAGCAGTTTACTCCTCCAGTTGCAGCTCATCATCCTGCCTGGCTAGCTTTAAAACTTAGCTACTGCCTCCAGTCTGGGCTTGAGTATCTGAAGTTCTAGCTAAGGTCCATAGCACTAAGCTCATACCCTCCGAGTTCCTGCATCCTGGTGACCCTAGTCCTCCCTTGTTCCTGTTGTCATGCCTGCTGGTATAAACCTGCTGTTCTTCCATTGTTCCTGATGTCCTGAATCATGGTACAAGCCTGCTAGTGTTCCATTGTTTCTGTTCTCCTACCTGGTGGTATAAGCCTGATATTCCTCTGTGGTTCCTATTGTCCTGCCTGCTGGTACAAGCCTGCTGTTTCTCCATTGTTCCTGTTCTCCTACCTGCTAGTAGAAATCTACTATTCCTCTGTTGTTCCTGTTGTCCTGCCTGCTGGTACAAGCCTGCTGTTCCTTTATTGTTCCTGGTATCCTGCCTGCTGGTACAAACCTGTTCGTGTTCTGTTGTTCCTGTTGTCCTTCCTGCTGGAACAAGCCTGACATTCCTCTGTTGTTTCTGTTGTCCTGCCTGCTGGTACAAGCCTCTTGTTCCTCTGTTGTTTTTGGTTTCATGTCTGTTTGTCTGGACTCTATTGCTCCTCACATCCATTGCCATGGCTGTACAGGCAACTGTCATCCTTGATCCCAAGGATCTACTTTCCCCTTCCCACAGATGTTTCAAGGACTGTCTGTATACCCTATATGTGTTTCTTTCAGCAATTAAGTCCTTTGAAATGTGACAAAAAATGATCCAATATCCTATAATCTATTTGTGGCAGAAGTCCAAAATGTGAACCTTTATGATGAGCAGATAATTTAAAGATTTTTTTTTAAATAAGATGACAATCAGGTATGAGTGGGCTGTTTTATTTATAAAAAAGGGATCTATATTTACAATGCTTTTGTGTAAGTGTATCATGGCACAAACAAAGGACATTTCTGAGGACCTCAGAAGAAGAGTTGTTGATACTTATCAGGCTAAAAAGGTTACAAAACTATTTCTGAACCGTTTGGACTCCACCCAGGGGCATAACTACTGGGGTAGCAGATGTAGCAACTGCCATGGGGCCTGGGCTCTTAGCCGGCCCGGTCCCCGGGGCAGCTGCTACTATGTCTGCTACCCTGGTAGTCCGGCTCCTCCGGCCGCCGGCAGTGAACATAACAGTTCACTACCAGCGGACGCGGAGCTGCAAGGCCTGGCGCATCCTCCATCTGAACGCCTGGGCCCTCCGGCCCGAGCGTTCAAGGCAGAACTGTCCGGTGTCAGCAGAGTGGAGCGCCGCCTGCGCTCCGCTCTGCTAATCTGCCTGCTAGCCCTGCGCCCGCCCACAGTGCTGACTTGGGCGACGCGATGACATCATATCATCGCGCCGCCCACGTCGAGCACAGACTGGCCGGGAGCTGAGCTGCGAGGGAGCATAGGGCAGGTGAGTAAGTGATTTCATCTAATTCCTTTTTTTTTTACATTAAAGTAGCTTGCCTGCCTGATCCCCTCCTAAAGCCTGTCTGATCCCCCCAAAGCCTGCCTGACCCCCCCTATAGCCTGCCTGACCCCCTATAGACTGCCTGACCCCCTATAGCCTATCTGATCCCCCTATAGCATACCTGATCCCCCTTATAGCCTGCCTGACCCCCCTATAGCCTGCCTGACCCTGTCTGGCTGCCTATATGACCCCCTATAGCCTACCTGAACTCTGCCTGCCTACCTATATGGCCCCTATAGCTACCTAAAGCCTACCTGCCTACCTATATGGCCCTTATAGCCTGCCTAAAGCCTACCTGCCTATTTGGAGCCCCTTATAGCCTATTTACCTACCGATATAGGCCCCACCTATATCTTATCTACTTAGCTATCTGTGGTCCACCTACTGTCTTTTTAGCTACCATGGGCCTAGAAAGAGCCTACTTGAGGGCTGTCTGCCTAAGGCCAATCTGCCTACCTACCTGAAGCCTACCTACTTAGGGCCCACCTACAACATACCTGTGGCCTGCGTACTTAGCTACCTGGGGCCTAACTACAACCTACCTATCTACCTGGTGGCTGCTTACCTAACTGGAGCCTAACTACTGCCTACCTACCTAATTGAGACCTTAAGGGCCTACCAACCTATCTAATGGGGGTCTACCTGGTAACATGATTCTGAGGGGTACAGGCCACAGCTGTAATACGATCTTCAAGGGATGAATCCTCTGTTCCTCCCCTCCAAGAGACTGGGCCTCTAAGCTATGGCCTGTACCCGCTCTCCCACCCGAAGTTTGTACAGAGGTGGGGGGCAGGGAGTGAGGTGCTGGAAAAGTGAGGATTCTAAGATATTTGTGTCTAAATCTGCAGGGACGAGTGGGGGCCAGGAGAAGTCATCATGGCAGTCTGGGCCGGATGCAGAACAAAAGGGAAACAACTTGTCAGCGAAATGTCACCTGTGAGCCACAAGATGTAACTGCACTGTAATCGCTTATATGTCTGCAGATTCTGGGTACACTGGTGTCTACCACTATATGGTCATTGCATATTGGTAATATACAGTTTGTAGGTCACCTGTGTAAACTGGTATATACCACTATATGGCGGTAATATAGGTTTTTGTATACAGATCTTAATTCAGTGATAGTATAGGGGTATTATTCGGTCACTCTGTGGTGGTTGAGTTCTGGCAGTATAATCAGGTTCCTATGTAGTAGCGCTATTGTTAATGTTAATCTGGGTATAGTGGGATTTGTTTCGTAGCAGTATGAAGGTGAAATTTATGGTGAGGTGTTCACTCCTTCTATTATCTAGTAATTGCATGACCTAAGAGGTCCTGTAAATGTTCGTGGTCGTGGAGGTGGGGAGGCCCCATCTAAAAGCTTGCTATGGGGCCCAGGCTTCTCTAGTTACGCCCCTGACTCCACCAATCCACTATCAGACAAATCACCCTCTTTCATTTGATTCAAAACTTCTTACACAACATGTCAATCTCAAATTGCTCTCCCATTTCATCCAATAATCAGCTAGCATCTGTCTTCAAATCCTACTACTCTACTTCAACAAAGTCACTAATGGTCTGCTAAATCTTGAGATTGCTCTGTGCATCTTCTTCTAGAGTACATATTTGAATTTGACATCATCCACAACTCTCTCATCCATTGGCATTACAGGTTCATTCTTTCCTGGATTCAGTGTCGGACTAGGGGGTCTGGGGCCCACAGGGGAGTTGATCTTGGGGGGCCCACCCTACTGTACATGAAAATATTACTGGCCTCTCGGACATAAATGCGGCCATTTTACCACATAATACAGTCACATATATGTCACAGTGTAACATATCATAGACACACGGCTAAGTAGCTCCATCTATATCCCCTCCACCCACATACAATATCCCCCTCCACCCACATACAATATCCCCCACACGTTTCCCTTGGTCAAGAACCTCGCCACCTTCTAAAATACACACCAGCAAGAAAGTAAAAGTCTAACTCCTATCACAGGGTCAATCAGGGACACATGTACGCTGGCATTATACCGGCGCCGATATAACCTACAACACCACCATATGGAGACCACATAGAGGTCAGACACCAGCTCAGGTATAACCTACAACACCACCATATGGAGACCACATAGAGGTCAGACAACAGCTCAGGTATAACCTACGACACTACAATATAGAGACCACAGAGAGGTCAGACACCAGCTCAGGTATAACCTACAACATCACCATATAGAGACCACATAGAGGTCAGACACCAGCTCAGGTATAACCTACAACACCGCCATATAGAGACCACATAGAGGTCAGACACCAGCTCAGGTATAACCTACAACACCGCCACATAGAGGTCAGACACCAGCTCAGGTATAACCTACAACACCGCCATATAGAGACCACATAGAGGTCAGACACCAGCTCAGGTATAACCTACAACACCACCATAAAGAAACCACATAGAGATCTGACACCAGCTCAGGTCACATCACATTACAGTGAATACAGCGCTGATCCAATATAGAAGTAACATAACCCCTGAAATCAGGGACTCACCAGAGACATCTTATCTGAGGAGTCGTTCTCTTCTCTCATGAGTCGTTCTTATTCCCTTTTCGTCTGCATCCGTTCCACACCACCATGATGACTTGTCCCGGCCACAACTCATCCCTGCAGAAATTACACAAAATATCTTAGAATCCTCAATTTTCCAGCACCTCTTTACCTATTCCCATCTCTGTACAAACTGCCCAGGGGTGGGAGAACAGGGACAAGCCATAACTTAGAGACCTTGTATCCTAAGGGGTTGGAGGGTGGGGAGAGGACTAATCCCCTGGAGATAATGCTACAACTATGGGCTGCTGCCCTCTCAATTATATTACCAGGTAGGTAAACAAGACCCTAGGTAGTTAGGCAAATAGGCAAGGCCCCAGTCTGTAGGTAGGTGGTTTCTCCCAGTTAGGTAAGCCTTATAGGTAGTTAGGTGTCACCTTGTACATAGGCTGCAAGCAGTTAGGGACCCTTTAGGAAGTAAACAGGGAAGTTAGGTGCCCTCTAGCTATGTGCGGATCTCATGGGCCCCCATTAGCTACTGGGTAGGTAGTCAGGGCCCCTTAGTTTAGGTAACCAGGCGCTTTGTAGTCAGGGCCCCCCGTAGGTAGTCAAGGGCCCTTGTGCCAGGGACCCCTAGCCAGGGCCCTCCCTGTAGCCAGGGACTACCTTTAGTCAGGGCCCCACCCCTTGTAGCCAGGGAACCCCCTTGTAGTCAGGGCCCCCCCTTGTAGCCAGGGCCCCCCCCTTGTAGCCAGGGCCCTCTTTGTAGTCAGGGCCCTCTTTATAGCCAGGGACCCTCTTGTAGTCAGGGACCCCCTTGTAGTCAGGGACTCCCTTGTAGCCAGGGACCCCCCTTGTAGTCAGGGACCCCCTTGTAGTCAGGGACCCCCCTTGTAGCCAGGGCCCCCTTGTAGCCAGGGACCGCCATGTAGACAGGGACCCCCTGTAGTCAGGGACCCCCTTGTAGCCAGGGACCCCCTGTAGTCAGGGCCCCCCCCTTGTAGCCAGGGACCCCTTGTAGCAAGGGCCCCCCTTGTAGCCAGGGACCCCTTGTAGGTAGTTAAAAAAAACAAAAAAAACCCAACAAACAGCCACTTACCTCGCAGCCCGCTCTAGCCACGCCCGCTCCGATCTCCCGCAGGCTCGTACTGCCTTAAGACATAGACGCGCAGGTGAAGTACGTCACCGCGCCGCCTTACGTCAGCCAGTAGGGTTGGCGCCCAGCACGGTTGTAGGCCTAACGCTGTTCAGCCTGCCGGGAGATCAGCGGAGCGCAGCGTAGGGCGCTGTGCCCGCTTGACCACCGCGCAGCCCCCAGAGTCGGGGACATTGTCCCAGGGCATCCGGACACGGTCTCGGAGCGCTCGGACGCGGCTTTCCCCGCACGGCGTCCTACTGCGCTCGGATCCACCGGCCCGGGCGTCCAGCGACTGGATGCGCGGCCGGCCCCCGGGGAGCGACGCCACTGCCTCCGGGGCCCCCAGCCGCTCGGAGGGGGCCCACCGGGGGATTCACCAATCCCCTGGCAGCCCAGTCCGAGCCTGCCTGGATTATAGATCACCAACTGAGCATTTAGGGCCTTATGTATGAAAACTGTCTAGAAGTAAGACGGTCTTTGCTGCCCATAGCAACAAATCAGAGCTCAGCTTTCATAATGCTCTGGAAAAATATTGATTGGTTATGGACAACAAAGACCATCTTACTGCTAAACAGTTTTCATAATAAGGCTCTTAGTGTCTCTTATTCACATGTCATGATTGTAGAATTAACATTATGGGGTAGATTTATCAAGGCAGTTGCGCCAAAAAACAGCTTTTTGCCACATTTACTATGTGTTTTAGACAGTTTCAAGCGCGTCTGCACCTCGTCCAACAAAGGGGCATGGATTTGTAAAAGGGTGTGTGGTTTCCTGTGGAAATGGGCGTGGCTTAAATGCGTCAAAAAATGCGACAGAATCTGCGACCAAATTCTGGCATAAAGTTAGCCAACTTAGACTAGACAGTTCGAACCTGCACCAGATTTATCAATACTATGATAAATGTGGCGCATTGTAAGACTCTCTAGTCTAAGTTTACACTGTCTAAAAGTAAGACACTATTGATAAATCTGCCCCAATGTCCATAAAGATAGAATTATAGTAGTTGCACCATAGCAGTGATGCAATGGGAAACCAATTCACAGTCCTGCCCGGGGTAATATTAAAGTGGCACATTCTATCAACAACCAGAACCACTTGCTCAACAATCCTGTGCTGCTCTCATACATAATAGAAAGTGCCTCTCATAGTCAGATCGCAGACATGGCACAGCTTCAGGACAAGCAACTCCTAGCACAGGAGACTGTCAGTAAATCTTTGGTTAAGACTTATTTATCTGATGCTGTTGGAGTAAACCCTGGATATTCAGCAGAGCACCAGTCTTTTTTTAATGAATAGGAGACTAACCTAAGCATAATTAAACATTCTAGTACAATACAAAATTATGTCATCTATATAGTTTTTATTTAAATACGCAATTTTACTGTATTTCCAACATATTATGAATTTAAAAAAAGCACCAAAAAATTATATCAATTACATGGTTAACAAACTTTATTATTTTTCTGTTCTTAATCTATTTGGTTTCCTTTGATTGCAATCATTCCATATGCTCACATGCTGCTGTGCCCAGCACAATAGTAATAATATGTTCAAATTATTCAAGTACTAAGCAGAGAAACAAAATGTAATGATTTTTTAATGAAAGAATATTTTTTCTGTGGTCTTTTATATACTAATCCTTTGCCTACCAATTATTCTTCATTGATGATCACCTTAGGGAGTTCAGTGGGTATTTCACTGATCCACCTTTACAAAAAGAAATAGATGAAAATGTGTTATTGAGATAATTATACACATAAACCACAGAACAATTCAAAAGAGGAAGGAACAATGCATAATATTAATTTGCTTTTGTATTAATGACAAGTTTCAAATTACATAGTTACATAGTACGGTTGAAAAAAGTCATATGTCCATCATGTTCAACCAAGGGTGGGGAAAATGTGGGGGAAGGGAGAAAGATAAGGTGTTTAAGTCTAGTTTCCCCTACTGACAAATGCTTTGAAACCCCTAAGGCAAGAACCAATCTGCTCTAAGAAAGATTTCTTTTGTTATCCCAGAGCTGTCGGGATCAGACTGGATCTAAAATTTTATATGGCTACATATGTATTAATATTTTTTAGTTTTAGGTACAGAAAGGGGAACATCTCTCCTTGAGGACAGCACCGTACAGAGTTTTGAACACCGTGTAGAGTTTTGAACTGTCTTTTTGCCCTCTACTAAGCATCTGCATATTACAAGGCATTATGGGAAAGGAGCTGAGAAGCTCAAGCGCCCTCTATTGGATGTAACAAATCCTCAATTTGCTTTTGACCCACTGAGTCTTGAGAAAGCAAAAGGGATATTATCCAAGCCAGTATCGCTCATCGGCATACAACTGTTTCAGGGTTTTTGCCCCTCATCAGTGCAGAGCAGAACGATACTGGCTGGCTGAGTGGGAGGCAATGAGTGGCTCAGAAAGGGGAACATCTCTCCTTGAGGAGAACATCGTACAGTGTGTAGAGCTTTTAATTGCCTTTTTGCCCTCTACTAAGCATCTTCACATTACAAGACATTATGGCAAAGGTAATTATCTAAGCCTTTCTTGAAACTTGCAACTGTTCCTGCTCTGACCAGCACCACAGGTGGCTATTCTACAGATTTACAGTTCTCATAGTGAAGAAGGCTTTTCTCCTCTGGAGATTGAATCTTTTCTTCTCCAGATGAGTGGAATGTCCCCTTGTTTTTTGAGGGGGCTTTACATGAAATAGTTTTTCCCCATACCTTTTGAAGGGACCATTCATATACTTATATAAATTAATCATGTCTCCTTGGAGCTGTCTTTCTCAAGACTAAATAAATTCAATTCTTCTAACCTCTCCACATAACTAAGATGCTCCATCACGTCCTCATCACGTCCTCGGGCGCACAGCGCGTCATAGGCCGTGCGCCCAAGGAGCTGCCGGAGGAGCGCGGGCTGAAGAGGACGGAGCGCGCTCGCCGGGGGAGTTAAGGTGAGTATTAATGTTGTTATTTTTATAGCGTTTACCTGCCTCAGTGCCCCTATATACTGCCTGTGCCCCTATAATGCCTGCCTGTGGCCCCCATATCCCTGCCTGTGCCCCTATAATGCCTGCCTGTGGCCCCCATATCCCTGCCTGTGACCCCCATATGCTGCCTGTGGCCCCCATATCCCTGTCTGTGGCCCCCTATCTACTGCCTGTGCCCCTATAATGCCTGCCTGTGGCCCCCATATGCTGCCTGTGCCCTTTTATACCTGCCTGTGGCCCCCATATACTGCCTGTGACCCCCATATACTGCCTGTGCCCCCATATACTGCCTGTGCCCCCATTTACTGCCTGTGGCCCCCATATCCCTGCCTGTGGCCCCCATATGATGCCTGTGCCCTATATACCTGCCTGTGCCCCTAAATACCTGCCTGTTGCCTCTATATACCTGCCTGTGCCCCCATATACCTGCCTGTGGCCCCCATATACTGCCTGTGACCCCATATACTGCCTGTGCCCCCATTTACTGCCTGTGCCCCCATATCCCTGCCTGTGGCCCCCATATCCCTGCCTGTGGCCCCCATATGATGCCTGTGCCCCTATATACCTGCCTGTTGCCCCTATATACCTGCCTGTGCCCCCATATACCTGCCTGTGCCCCCATATACCTGCCTGTGGCCCCATATACTGCCTCATTGCCCCCATATACTGCCTCAGTGCCCTTATATACCTGCTTGTGGCCCCCATATACTGCCTCAGTGCCCCTATATACTGCCTCAATGACCCTATATACCTGCCTGTGGCCCCATATACTGCCTGTGCCCCCTATATACTGCCTTTGGCCCCATATACCTGCCTGTGGCCCCTATATACTGCCTCAGTGCCCCCATATACTGCCTGTGGCCCCATATACTGCCTCAATGACCCTATATACCTGCCTGTGGCCCCATATACTGCCTGTGCCCCCCTATACCTGCCTGTGCCCCCCTATACCTGCCTGTGCCCCCTATACCTGCCTGTGGCCCCTATATACTGCCTCAGTGCCCCTATATACCTGCCTCAGTGCTCTTATATACCTGCCTCAGTGCTCCTATATACTGCCTCAGTGCCCCCATATACTGCCTGTGGCCCCCATATACCTGCCTGTGGCCCCCATATACCTGCCTGTGGCCCCATATACCTGCCTGTGGCCCCATATACTGCTTCAGTGCCCCTATATACCTAACTGAGGGGACTGCTATACCTAAAATTAAGGAGTTGCTGGAAATGTGAGGATTCTAAGATATTTGTGTCCAAATCCTCAGGGACGAGTCGTGGCCGGGAGCAATCAGCATGAAGGTGTGAACCGGATGGAGAAGAAAAGGGAAAGTGAACGACGCTGATCAGAAAAGACGTCTCCGGTGAGTTACTAAATGTAACAGCAGGGTAATCACTTATATGTCTGCAGAGTCTACATACAACTAGTATCTACCACTATATGGCCCCTGTATGGCGGTGGTATATGTCTTCAGAGCCTGTGTACAGCTGGTAGTCACATGTGGGGGTCGCGTTCGGTCAGGGTCTGGCAGGATTATTTGAGCCTTAAGTAGTAATAGTTTTGGGTCTTGGTTTTGTAGGAGTGTTTTTAGTCACAATCACTTGTCTGGTAGATTTGCTCCATGTATCAGTGGATTATTTGGTGACTGTTTAGGGGTATTGTCATATGAAGGTGAGAAGTTCTGAAAAAGTAAATTTGTCATTGGTGATTGCTGACTGCTGAGGAGATGGACGGGATCTGTGTGGGATGTGCAGAAAATTAGTGACAGGAACAGAAGGTTTTTCTCTGTAAAAAAACATCCGCAGTTCACAATGAGGCGGGAAAAACACAAAGGGCCCGAGCCCCGGATGTTTTAGGACCCTAGCAACGCCCCTGATGTAAACCCACTGATTTTGAGAAGTTGTGTAGGAATGGGGTATCAACTAAAGGCCTAATTTTAGCCATATATAAAATGTTGATTGGCCCAACCTCAGAACCTCCTTTAATGCATGCCTATATGTCTAAATAGGAAGAGTATTTAGGTTTCTCATTAACACCTAAGACCTAATAAGCTTCCCATATCTCATTGTTGGTCACTCATAAAGAAAATCAATATAAAATTTTAAAGTATTGGACCACATACTGTACCTATTCTGTTACATAAATGGAATAGAGATATAACTGATAAATATTGGTGGTCATCAGCATTATTTTTTGGATTATTCTAATATTAAGACCTATTGGAAAATGGTTCACTCTTTATTGTTGAGGTATATTAAAGTCCCACTAAATTCATTGACAGTTATTTTGAATGTTCAATACCGCCCACTGGGCTGTAAATCAGATAGATTGTTTCTATATATATTGTTACGGCGACTAAATGCTTAATTGTTTCATAAACAAGTTTCTATTGCATCACAAATGGATTTATTTCTTTGCATAAAGGATGGTCTCCACGGGATACACTGTGTGATCTGTGACCTGTAATTAATTTTATGTTTTTTATAATAATCAATCCTCTTTGAACTGATTTCAAAATCATTTCTGCTTTTTCCCCTCATGTCTTGTCTTATGGATTTTGCCCCTTGTTAGTTGTGTTGTTTTTTTTTTAAATGTGATTGTTTCTGTATTTTAAATATGTATAGACTTTATTGAATATTATAGTTTATTTATCTTGTAAGAATTGACATTATCAATGTGATATTCTGTAAACTACATGGTGGCTTCATGAGAAGACAAATGTATATGTTTTGCATAATGTTTCTTTAATGCAATGTACCTATGTTTTTTCTGAAAAAAATAATAAAATTCAGTTAAACGAAAAAAAAAAAAATAGAAAACGGAGAATAATGTCGATTAAGTTGTTCCACAGAAGCCATTACAGGGCCTACTGCACAAGTATAAGGGTATGTGTGCGCAACAGATTCTAATGAAGAATTCAAGGTGGATTCGGCATTGCATTCTTTTTCAAAATCCTCATGTAATCTGACAGTTTGAATGGCCAGTCTGCACTGTAATTTACACAGTGAACTAGAGCACAGATTTTCTGCACTGCAGATTTCAAATCTATGGTGCGGGAAAAAAGAACTAACATGTTCATTTTTTTGAGCAGATCCTAGTTGTATCCCACTGTGGCAGGAGTGAAGCGGGTAAGCCCCACTGATATTGGGCTAACCCACACCCAAAAAGCATATCTAAAGTACCTGTAAAGTTAAATTCTATGTCATTGCTTGTTTATGCCTAGGATATAACTTATGATTTTTTCAAGAAAATTTTCAATATACATTTATTTAAGGACCAGTCCAGTTCTGAGTGGCTTTGAGGGAGCTGCATGTTAGAAACCCCAATAAATGACTCCATCTAAGAAACTGCACCCCTTAAAGTATTCAAAGCAGCATTTAGGAAGTTTAACCCATTAGGTGTTTCACCTCCCTCCGTTGTTCCCTTAGCTGCCACGATCGCGATGGATCGCGGGTTAATCGCCTGCAGCTCGAGTGAGCTCTGGTCGCGGCGAGATGTAGCATGGGGCTGGCTGTAATATACCTGTATGTCCATGTGCAGGAAGTCACTTTCTGCTAGGACGTACAAGTAAATCCAATGTCGGAAAGGGGTTAAAGGGGTTGTCTTAAAATGCTGTTTCACAGAGCAACAGTCAGCTTCAGACCCACATTTCTTGATCAGACTGTGGGTGGGTCTACAGCAGTGATTGACATATCAGATTTGCTATTTCTAGCTGACCATGTTACAATGATATGAGTGCATGAGGTCTGTAAACTGTAGTGCACATGGCTTCAGAGATTTGAAGGGTTAAAGCTTGGCAGTAAGCAATGTAAACAAGGTCCACTCTTTCAGATAAGAAACATCAGGGAGTGATGTCACTAATGCAGCCTTTTAGAGCAGAGATAGGTAGCTTTAGCTAGGGAAGCGTATGTGCAAAAGCAAGAGGTAACATCTGCTCCTAACTGAAGAGATGCAAAATCTGAAAATCTGGTATTAATAAATCTTTTAATGCTTTCTATAGTTGGCTTAGTTTATGTCACTAATTGTGGCAAAATTGTGGCAGTGTTTTAGGGGGTGGTATAATTACATGACATATCACGGCAAATATGGCTTCATCACTTTAAGGATTATAGAACGATGCTGGGCACAGTTCCAGTCCCTGATCATCCCCTTCTGTGACAAGCTTACAGGGTGCTGAGCAGTTGTCATGGCAAGTGGGGGCCTAATGAAGACCTCCATGGCAGCCATGTTACGACTTTTATTACACGCTGCCATAGGGAGAGTGTAATAGGAAACCCATATAAGTATACTATCCTGCAATATACACTACGGAATCTATAAAGACCAGTAGAAAATAAAAAAATAAAAAACACACACAGCAAAGATCAAATCTTCCCACTTTTGCCATTTTACAAATTAAATATAAAAGTTACTAATAATTGGTATTGCCATTTCCATAAAACTCTGATCTATAAGAATCAATTACAACACGACAACAAACACCGTATTAGAAAAAAAAATAGTTAATGCCAAAACAGCATTTAGTGTCCCCAAAAATTGGATTAAAAAGTTGCTTGCATCCCAAAATTATACTAATGAAAACTACATGTCAACCTGCAAAAAACAAGCAGGTCTGTAAATAAAAAACATAAAAAAATTAGTGCAGAAAAAGGTGCTGGAGCACAAATATTAAAAAGAAAAAGTTTTGTTAAAAAGTACTAAAACACAGTAAAAACTAAAAAAAAAATTGGTATCACTGGAATTGTATTGACCTGCAGAATACACATAGCATGTTATTTATCCCAAAGAGTGGACTACATAAAAAGGAAACCCCCATAAAAACAGAACATTTTGTTTAACTTTTTCCTCCACAAATAATTTTTTGGGGGTTTTCAGTCAATGATTATTAAATAGAAAATATTGTCCCACAAAAACAGGATCACATATGTTTTTGCAGACAGATACATTAAAAAAATTATGGCTTTTTAAGGCAGGGGAAAAAATGAATGTCATGCAAAAAAAAAAAAATCATTGTGCAGTTAAGGGGTTAAACAAATATTTTTTTCTGCATTTCCTTGGATTCAATTTTGAATAAAAGTAAATGGTACTGGTAGAGACAGGTCCATGATGATGTTTATTACATTTGTACTGTTTCTTTAAGTTTTCCTTTACAGTTGTTTCCCAATGGACCAAACAAAGGAAAGAAGCAGCCTAGGTAAAAGCGTAATGAAGAACAGCTTCACCACAGCTTGGCTGTACTTCAGTTACCTAAGTTGCTTCTTTAATGATATTATCAAGACCTGCTGTTTAAAGTGGAATTTCCATCACCTTGACTAGCTTTAAACATGTAGGCAAAGGTAAGAAAAGACTATTACGAAATACATTGCTGCTCTGATTTTGCTTCATTTCAAACTTTGAGCAGTTCTTGTCTCTGGCTTGTTTTTAGAACATTTTTTTAGATTACTGACTACCATATCAGTGTCATTCCAATATAGACATTACAATAAAGTACACTTACAAGTGTTTTCTGCATTTCAATTGATTTCTTACAGAGGTACAGTAGAGACTAATGCTAACAGTGTATTTTTTTGGCTCTATACAACTTTTAGGTTGTATGAAGAATAAAAAACAGCAATACTGTGTAAGGTGTTCAAGAGCAGGTGCCAGGTGTCAAGTAGATAGGTGCACTTGGGTAGCGGATGTGTATGGATGCTGATGTTGTTAGGCCTGGGATTAGTGGGAGATGTACGGTAGTGCAGCGTCATGACCATAATCAGTGGGACTTTTCAGCTTGGGGTCTTGCAGGCTTTACTCACGGTCTCATTACTTGCAGAACATTACACATTTAAGTTTTTGTACAGCACTGGTACAGCACTGGATGGAGTACAAAGGGTAGCTTTAACACTTTCTTTTCCACAACTCTCACAAATACTTTTCAGAAGGGCTCTTCTCAACTCCTATACAGCTGGTATCTCTCTTCCAGCTACTGTGACACTCTCTCTTGTAGGGGAAGGCTATACCCCAACTCACCGCACCTCAATATACCGTGTGAACATACCCTAACATGGCAGGCTCCTTTTATCCAGACCTACAGCCCCTCCCTACTTCTATGCTATGATGAAGGGCCCTGAGGCCTGAAACACGTAAGACACCTTGTCCCTTTGTGTTTTTTAATCCGACTACTTTAAATAAAGCTGCAAGATTTATGCATAGCGCTGGATCACGTTCTTCCTTTTCTTCACATGTTGGTTTGGATCCGTGTGCTTCAAAGGATCTATGAGCTGGAACTACCGTTTATTCTCGCTACTTCTCCACTCTAATTGGCTGCCGGCCTTTTCTACTCTTGGGTCGACATGTATGAATGGGGCGGTGCCATTGTTTTGGCGTATTTGGAGTAAAAAAAGTACTGCAGCCCTATTCGATAGATGTATGAACAGTCGTACAACAAAACTTGGAGCATTCTGCACCAGGCACAACACTTTTGAAAGAACAAAAATTTGCGAAGAATACGCCAAATTTTGGCACAAAATTGTTGTGCAAATCCATACCATGGCTGAGACAAATTTTGACACACAACACCCTATGCACCAATGTTTGGCAGATAACATTCCTTCATACGTATTGTTGGATCGTACACTATTAAAAACAGAGGTAGAACTGGCAAATCAACGCCAGGTTCATACATGTCGCCCTTAGTGCTTAAAGCACTAGTGTACAATAAAAAGTACATTATTATCAATACCTATGTATATGTTTACACATCAAACATTTTAAATACAAACAAGCACAACTATTTTGTAAGATGATCTCACACCCTACAACTGTACGTGTATTGCAGTGTATTATGCTGCATCTTACAGATTTCTTACAGTCTATTAGACCTTGCCTCTCACAGGGTCTATTAGGATCATATATAAAGTAGATGTGGGGGCTTTTGTAAGGCCCCCTGCTGCCACAGTAACCCACTAACCCACCAGCAATACAAAATCAGTTGACAGGGGTAGACTCCCTCCTCCCCCACATCAAACCCGATTGTTAATAACCACAGCACCCAAGGGGTTAACTGGCAAAGGTCAGAGTAATATTAGATCCTGGCCATTGCAGTGACCCTGGCTAACAAGCTTGGGTTCCTAAGATTGTCAAGGCACAGCTCCTCTGTGCATGTTATCTACGTTATGTTCTACCACAGTATGGAGTGTTAACACACTCATTGTCAAGATGCAATAGCACTTAGAATGTGCTAATCAAAAGTGTGTTCCATTTGTGAAATGCTTGGACTTTGCTTCCAATTTTCCACAGCATATTGCAATTTTTTGGCAGATTAACACACTTCCTGGATGGTTGCTAAAGAATGGAGCTGTATGTTTGGCGAAAAAAGTGAGGTCGAGCACACGTTACATCAAAATTGTATTATATCTTGTGCAGGGCCTGAAGTGGTAGTGCTTGACTCCTATCTTGGTGTTTTCACACAGTGCATTTTTGGTGCGTTTTTGATAATTTTTTTGTGCAGAAAGGCACAGCAATTAATGCTGTACATTGCTGCACAAAAAAACGGCAAAAATGTTACCGCAATTTTACCGCGTTTTTTGTGCAGCAATGTACAGCATTAATTGCGGTGACTTCCTGCACAAAAAACGCATAAAAAAACACACTGTGTGAAAGCACCCTTATTTGAGTAATGCGCCACATTCTCAGGCCCTTGGTTTAACAATATATCACTTTTCCTTGGTTTGTTCCTTTAATGCCATTAATGTAGAATTTAAAATTCAGCAGATTAACATGAAGCAAAAATTATGCCAAATGATAAGGAATGAAATGAATATAACTTGGATATGAAGCGTTAAACCATGGATGAATAATTATTATTACAGTGGTCTGCTAAATGCATAATATCAATGACATTCTACATTTTCTAAGGTCAAAGAATTATAGAATAGCAACTTGTTAAAACATGGAAAGATCTCCTCTACATTTATATTACAGATCAAAATGCATTTTTAACTCTACACTTTTTTTTCTATCACACATTTAATTAAAGTTGATCACAGAAGTACATTTAGTAATGCATGTTGTAAATGCAAGGGCTATGAAAGCTACTCAAGGAAAATGATTCTCTTACAAAAGAGCCCTTATTTCATTTTCATTATTCTGATAGAACTTGTGAGTAACTTCCATGGACATTTTCAGATTAGTCAAGGAAATGTCCAATATTAAATTTATGCGCTCTGGGATACTTTTAGCATGAAAGCAAATAAAACAAAAGCTACTGATTGAAGAATAACATCTTCTCCATTATAGATAGCAGAAACATAAAAGCAATCATTTAACAATAACTATTAAAATTGTCTTTATTTTTTAACAAGAGTTTCAAGTGTCTACCGTGTGGGAAACGAGCAGTAAAGATTTATTTTTATTTTAAAGGGACATTTACATCTAGTATTTTTGTGCACATCAATATTACTGGAAAACTTCTAAATGGCAATGCAGAATAATCTCACTCTACTGTTGGTGCTGCTTATCTCTATGTAGTTTCTTTAAAAAGGTCAGGTAATGACATAATGATTTCTCTATTGTTCTATTGACTGGGATAAATAAGATAAGATTAGACTAGACTGAAAGGGCAATGACAAGAGCAATAGATAAAAAGGATAATGGGTCAATCTTTTTTTGCACTGCGGTGGTTCCCTTCTTCACACTTATTAGGTCCTGCTGATAACACTTAGGGCTTGTCCCCATGGCAAGGGTTTTAAGTTGCTTTCACAGACGGTTTTTGGATTTTAAAACCATTTGTAAACCTTTTACATTGATTTCAATAGAAAATCCATGCAGCCATTTACACTGCACGGATATTCCGCCCGATGGTGTTTGACACCTCTGGCGATCCTAAAAACTTAGAACGTGTTCATTCTTTCGCCCGGTTTTCGTGCAGAACATAAATATGTGGGTGTGAAGGGGGATAGCTTGAATCTGCAAACTGCGGACAAAAGCAGTCCCCTTACATGCCAAAAAAAGACAAAATACCAGTCGGAAAATCCAGCCAGTATTTTCTCTTTGCTGTGTATGTCACCACAGCACAGCTTTTCAGTCATTTTTTTCAGCGTTTTTCATTTTCTAAAACTGGTGAAAAAATGACTGAAAACAGATCCCATAGACGTTAAAAGTAATAATGTTCTATAGTCTCCACACGCTTTTTTTCTGCTTGTTTTTGTTGCTGGTAATTTTTTGTGATATGTTGTAAAAAATAACAGAACAGGCAGAAAATTTACTATTGGAGTCTACGTAAACTGGCGGACGTTTTTTGGCACGGTTTTTGGCGCGGTTTTTGAAAAACTGTCCAAGTGTCTGAACAAGGTATATGAATTTTGCATACATTAAAAACTGCCCAAAAAACAGTAAAAAAAAAGTACAAAAAACGCACCAAAAAACTTAAAACCACCCAAAAAACTCATCACAAACCAGCTGCTTTGGACAAAAAAACTGGCGTTCAAAGCAATTTTTAGGTTTTGGTTTTTGATGAGTTTTTTGTCTTATTCTTTGTAGACCTAGCCTTATACATCTCAGGCCATAGCCAGCCTGTTAGAGAACCTGCAAGAAATTGTCTTGCTACTGAGCTATCAGAGCTCACAGAGGGAAGTCAGAGAGACAAACCAAAAAGTAAGGTAAATAAACTAAAAAAACAACAAAAAAAACCACCTGATTTAAAAGAAAATCCACATAACAGTCATATATGTCTTGTCAATTGCTAAACAAAAAAGAAAATGGCAGTGACCCTTTAACTATACAAGGAGATTCAAAGAGGATGGTGCATTTAGTAAAGAAAGATCACAGAGCATAGCCTCAGGCATAGAGGACGGGCTCATGACAGGGGGGAATAGTGTTAAACAAGTAGCTAGGATAGATTCTAACAGTAGTTAAAGGGAACCTGTCACATAGGTGATGCTAACCTTGCTGAGGACAGCATAAGCTAATGATAGACATGCTGTTTCCAGGGCTGTGTCCCTTATTCTGTAAGATGCAGCAGTTTCAGAGCATTTAATGCTCAAATATGGCAGTTTGCAGCCAGGTGTTAGTCGCGCCCACCCAACACTAGCCCCACCCACCTGATAGTTATTCACATGTTTCTATTTGTGACAAATTAGGACGCACAGACACCAATAGAACTGCAAAAACAAAAGGGAAAATTTCACCTCAGTTGGGGGGTC
>JAODAL010065017.1:0-18427 GCA_025379985.1 Phyllomedusa bahiana | reverse complement strand
ACCAAACCACATTCATATGTGTTTTAATATTAGATTTGGTGCGACAGGCCCCCAGAACGCCCCCATAACACCATCTCATGTTAAGCGCAGGAAAAACTCTCAAGTCTTGCCAATAATGCCCCTATCCCAGTTGTGTGGTGCATTAGGTCTCGTAGCCGTCTCACTTTGACACATTTTATGGCAGAAAAGGGTGAAAAACCCGATCATACATGTCTTCCTAATTGTACAGCTGTGGGAGTGGAGAGCTGGCTGTCAACTTCAGTAAATCTTCACTAGAAGCAGGGAGGGTTTATTCCCATCCCTCCTTATTATCACTGTTATACACCTCAAAAAATGTGTATTGAGACTAGCGGGAAAAGTAGCCCTTAAATGAGTCTCTCTGCATTTGGGGTTTTTTTTTTGGGGAGGGCGGCCCACACTGGGGAAGGTTCACCACAGTTCCATGGTTTATTTATTTGTGGGTAATGGATTTCACTGTGGTTCTCTTGAGTCCCAAAGCTTTGGAAATGGCTTTATAACCTTTTCCAGACTAATAGATCTCAATTATTTTGTTTCTTTGGATTTCCCCATGATGTCTAGTTTCTGAAGATCTTTTGGTCTACTTCACGTTGTCGTGAAAGTCCTATTTAAGTGCCTCCTTGCTTGAGAACTAGTGTGGCAGTAATCAGGCCTGGGTGAGGCTAAGTAAATTGAACTCAGGTCCAAAAGATGTGAGAAAACACAGTGAATTTATGTTTTATGTTTTAAGTGTGACAAACATCCAAAAGATTAAGAAATAAGGAAGGGAGAAAAAACTATTTCACACCATTGTATGTACATCAATTACACCCTGGGTGTAATAGATAATAAATGTAAAGCCTATATATGGGCTATATATATAGTAAAATAGTACTGCCATATATTTAAGATAAGCAATTGTGTCCCCTAGTGGTCAAGTACCCTAGGGGGACTAAGTGTAAAAGAAAAAATGTGTAAAATATATATACAGTTGAAACCAGAAGTTTACATATCGAGAAGGCAATAATTATTTGATCCCTTGCTGATTGTGTAAGTTTGCCCACTGAAAAAGACATGAAGGGTGGCATGTATGAAATTTGGCGTTTACACGCCAAATTTCATGTGCATAATTATGGTAGAATGGTCTGATTTATAAAACCCCCCTACAGTGGGTCATAAATCAGGCGATTCTAGGCTATACAAAAAATTTGGCTCGAAGTGTGGGATACCTGTTCCAGCAGTAATGCGCCTAAAAACGCTGTAGTTAAGCTATAAATCTATAGCTTCTCTACAGTTATAGTGCACCCCACCTCTCGCACGCCCCCCGAAATCAGCACATTAAAAGTCTACACGCGCTTTGTAATATGCCTGATAATGCTGTGCGGGCCAATTAAAAATGTACTGAACGGGGCTGCGCCTGATATCAGGCTGAAAAGACACCAGGTATCTGGCACAGTCCCATTCATACATGCCTCCCCAAAATCTATAATTTTAAGGGTAGATAATTTTAACATTGAGAGATAGGAAAAACCAAAAAAAATCCCGAAATTCACACTGTATAAATTAAAAATTTTATTTGCATTTTGGAGTGCGAAATAAGTATTTGGTCCCCCCTTTGGAAAAAAAAAGTTTAATACTTGGGGGGCAAAATTTTTGTTGGCAAGCACAGCAGTAGAGTTTTTTGTAGTTATTATTATTATTTTTATTATTTTTTTTATTTTAAAGCCCCCAATTGTTTCCAGGGAGCTTTTACATTTGAGGGGGGTTTCAAAACACAACATAAGTCAAACGAGTACATGGAAAAATTGATGAAGGGAAAAAATTTTGGCACGACGGGAGGGAGAGGGCCCCCTACCCGCAAAGGGCTTAAAAATCTAAAAGGAGGGGGAAAAAGAAAAAAAGAAGGTAAAGGGGCGGGACATTTTTGGGGTGGACGGTTTTTTAGTGCAGGGGGGTTATTGTTGGTTATGGGCCCAACCCTGAAAGAAAATGGGTTTTCAGGTTTGGGCTTTTGAAGTGGTGAAAGTGGAGGGAGTTAAAGGGTGTTGGAGGAAAGTGAGTTCCAGAGTGTGGGGTAAAAGAAAGGGAGAAGTCTTGGAGCGGTTGTGTGAGGAGTGAAAAGGGGGAGACCCGAGGGGGAAAGGTCCGGTTGGGGGGCCCGGGGGATTGCTTTTGGAGGGGGGGTTATTTGGAAATTAGGGCAAATGTATGGGGGGGAGAGGTTAGGGAGAGTTTTTTGTATTGGTCTTTAGTTAGCAACTTGAAAATTGTTTTTCGGCTGGGCTACGGGAACCCAAAGTAAAAGAGATTGACAGGGGGGGGAGGGGCAGAGGAAAAGTACCCCGGGGGAGAGAAAGGTGGAAATAAGACCCCCGGGCGGCAGATTTTTGAGAATTGTTTGGAAAGGGGGGCAAGATTTGGCTAGAGGGGAGGCCACAGGGGAAGGATGTTGCCATTTTGTCTAGGGCGGAGTGCCCAAGGGCGGGGCCCGGGCATTTTTGTATGTAATAGTTGGGAAAATGAGCGGGGATGCGGAGATGTTTTTAGGTTTGGAGGGCGGCAGGCAGAGGGGGGGGTTGGATGTGGGGTTTTGAAAGAAAGGTGAGTCGGGAAATTCCCCCAAGGCAGGGAATTTGCAAAAACTGGGGGAGAGTGAAAAACCCGTTAAATGAGTAGAGAGATCAGGGGGCAAGGGTAGATTTTGGGGGTGGGGGAAAAGGATGATTAGTTCTGTTTTCTCCACATTTATTTTTTAGGAACGTTGAGGGAGAAAAAGGGAGGAAAAGGGGGAAGACGGGAACAGTCAGGGATCTGGGAGAGTAGAGGGGTTTGCCCATCGGGGGTGAGAGGTAGATTTGGGGGTTATCGTCCGGATACAGGTGATAATGAAAGCCGTGTGGGGTTTGAGCTGCCCCCGGCCCAAGAGTGTAAAGGGGGAGAAGAGTAAAAGGAAACCCCAGGGCCCTGCCCCCTGAGGGACCCCGACAGAGAGGAGGCCGGGGGGGAGGAGGGGGGGTTTCCCCGAGAATGAGAGACGTGAAAGGGGGGCCGATCAGGGGAGGTACGAGGAGATCCGGGGAAAGGGGGCCAAGGTCCGGGGTTTGCCAAAGGGTAAGGAGGGGATTTGTTACCCAAGGTTTGGGAAAAAAAGGGGTCGCTTTTGTCAAAGGCAGAGGACAGGTCTAAGAGGAGGAAAACCCGGGGAGTAGTGGCGGAGGCTTTGGCAGTTGCTAAAAATCTTTGGGTTAACCCTTGGTTGGGGCGGGGTTTGGGGGTTTAGAGTGGTGGGGGGTGGAAAACCCAGATTGTAGTGGGTAAAGGGGGGGGAGGTTGGAAAGGAAGGGGTTGAGGACCAGCTAAAGTTGAGGGGTGCTGTCGGGGGAGGTTTGGGAAAAGAAAAAGGGGGGAGTAGTGAGGGGGGGGGGGTAGTTGGGCCCAGAGGGGGAAAGGGGGGTAAGGGTTTTTTTTTTAAAGGGGATTGGCGGGGGATAGTAGCCATGTTTAAAGGGGGGAAGGGGAAAAATTCCCAAGAGGTTAGCGATGGTTTTAAAAGAAAAGGGGGTGGGGGGGGGGCTGGGGTTGGAAAAAAGAAGCATTTTGAGGTCTGGGATGAGGGGGGGGAAAGGGCCCGTGGGGCCCGGGATACAGGTGTGAGGTTGGATTTGGACGTAGAGAGGGAGGTTGTCATGAGGTGACAGGGGGGAAACCCGGGTTAAGGGGGGGGGAAAGAATTTTTCCCAAGAGTAGAGGGGGTGGTGGGGGCCCTTGCGGGCTAAAAGCTTTCTTGATGTCGGTTTGATCTTCTGGGGGGGGGGGGAAAGTGAATGGCAAACCCGGGTTTTTTCCCCCCCGGGGAAAGGGGGAAAGGGGGGGAGGGGTGGGGATGGGCGGAGGTGAGAAGTTAAAAGGTTTTGTTAATTGTTTTGGGGTTGGGGGGACAGGGGGGGTTGAGGTTGGTAAAAATTTCCGGGTTCCCCTTGGGGGTTTGAGTGCCAGGATTTTAAATTTTTATGTAGTGATTTTTTTGTATGAGGAAAAGTCATGGGGGAAATTGAGTTTTTTTCCCACCCCCGTTCGGGCCAATTCGGGGAAGCACCCCTCGTAGTTTAGTGGAGTTTTTGTCCCCAAGGGTTTTTCTTTTGATTTTTGCGGGTTCTGTTGTGTTTTGAAAAGGAAAAGGGACTGAGTCAAGGGTGTTTGGGGGATTGTGTGGTTGAAAGAAGTGGGGGGGCGCTTTCTGGGTTTTTAAAATTTGAGGAGAGGGTTTTTGAAAGAGGGTCCCAAGAGAGTCAGAGAGGTGAGACGGTTGGGGCCCTTTGTAGGGTTTTCTTTTTTGGGCCGGGGGGGGGGGGGGGGGGTTTCGCACCTGGATATGAGACAGGAGGAAAGCAGGGTGGGGTGGGGAAGGAGGGGGGTTGGGGAAAAAGGTAAGCAGGTTTGTGGCCCAAAAATTTTTGGGGTTGGGGGGAGTTTGAGAGGTCAAAAAGGGGGAGGGGGGGTAAAGATGAGGTCCAGTGTGTGTCCATCTTTATGAGTGGCTCCTGGGGTTTCCACTGGGAGAGGTTAAAGGGGGGGAAAGAGTGAAAGGAGTTTTTTTGGAAGAAGAGGGGGGGTTTTTCCGGATTGGGATTATTAAAAATCCCCCTTTGTGGTAGTGGGGATGCCCCCCCCCCCCCCCCCCCCGGTGGAAAAAAAGTGGAGAACCCCGGGAAGAAAAAGGGGTTTCAGGGGAAAGGTGCTGCGGGGCCCTTGGGGGGGTAGGACAACCAGCCACTTGGGGGTTTTGGGGGGGGGTTGTAGATGCGGACGAGTGCCCCTCAAAGAAAAAGGGAGTGTGAGGGAAGGCAAAAGGGGAGGTGGGGAAAAAGGAGCAAGGTGCCCAGACAAGAGGGGCCGACGCCTCCCCCAATGCCTTGTTCCCGGGTTTGCGAGGAGTGTGGGTAAGGGGGAAAAGGCCCCCAAAAAAGAAAAGTCCCGGCAGGGGAAAACTGGTAAAGGGGGGGGTCAGCCAGGGTTTCAGTAAGCCCAAAGGGGAAAGAGGGGGGTTTTTGCGTGGGGGATGAAAAAAAGTCTGTTGTAGGAAAGTTTTTTAAAAAACCGCCCGTCCCTTTTCCAGGGGAGCCCCAAAGGGGAGGGATGGGGGGGAGAAGGGGTGGGGGGATGTGTTTTAGGTTAAAGGGTTTTTAATTTGCGGAATTAGTATTTGGTGAATCTGTTCAAACCCGGGGAGAGACGATGGTGGGAATGTGCTTTTGGTTTGGCCCGGGGGTTGGGGGATAGCCCCCGGAACCCGGGAAGGAGCTTTAAACGTGGCGGGGGGGAAAAGGTGGGAGTGGGAAAAGACTGAAAATTTTGGGCCGGGGTTTTGTTTTTGGTTTACGGAGGGCAAAAACAGTGGGGAAGGGGTTTGGGGTTGGCCAGCAGACAGGTGTGGGGGGGGTAGGAGGGAAAAAGGGGGATGTAGACCCCTTTTCCCCAGAGGGGGAGTATGGGGATAAGCGGGTAACCCGGGGCGGGAGGGGGGTTGAGATTAAGTTTAAGGGGGGAAAAAAAAAGCATAGTATTAGACAGGTTACCCAGGTATTAGTGGGTGAGGAAAATTTGTAGATTTTAAACCTTGCAATCCTTGTTAAAATTTGGTATTAATTCCCCTTTACTGGGGCCACACTTGGGCAGGGCCAAAAGGGTGTAAAAAAGGCCACCAGAGGGGAGTGACAATATACTAAGCTTGATCCCAAACAAAAACAATCAGAGGTAAACCCAAGAAGGGGGAAAGGGGTCGTTTTTGGGCCTTTTTTAGGAAGGGGGGCCCCGTGGGGGTGGGGGAATAGGAAAACAAAGGATTACGGGGGAATTACAAAGGCTCCAGGGGAACACAGCAGGGAAATGGGTTAAAAGGAGATGGCGCTATGAAAACCCAAATTTTGGGGCTAAAATTTGGAAAAATACCATCAAAAAAAGACATACGCAAGGGCCCCCCGCGGGAAATTTGGGGTTTAGTACAAAACACAATAAAAAACCCATAAAACCCCAAAGGGACGATGGGAGTTAGGTTTTGTTTAGTGAGACATACAGAAATTTTGGAAACGATGGGAGGTTGGGAACTTTTGATGTAGAGAAATACAGCAAGGGACGATGGGAGTTAGATTTTTGATAGTAGAGAAAATACAGAAAGGGACGAGGGGGAGTTAGACTTTTAAATAGTAGAGCAACACCCAATGGGGATGGGAGTTAGCCCTTTGTTTAGTAGAGACATCAGCAAGGGAAACCGAGGGGGATTTAAAGATTGATAGTAGGGGCCCTACAGAAAATGGACGATTGGGAGTTGGGACTTTGTAGAAGGGGGACAAAACCGGGGAAATTTGGGGAAGAAAATAGAGTGGGGGTCCCGGTCCAGAGAAAGGGGAAAATTTTTTCCCTTTGGGGCCACATAGTCGGGGGTATTAATTCCCCTTTTAGCGGGTTTGGCACACTTGGAGCAGGGCCCAAAAGTTTTCCAATGGCCACCGGGAGAGGGTGAAAAATATACAAAAGCTTGACCCCAAACAGAAAAAATCAAGGTGAACAAGAAGTGGGAGGGGGTTGTGTTGCCCAAATTAGCAGAGTGGGGGTTTTGGGAGGGGGGAATAGGAAAACGGGGGTTTACAGTTGATGATGGGGTTTTTCCCCAAATGTCAGGGAAGTTTTTGGGGGTTCATTTCCTCTTTGCAGATAAACTCAAAATCTTTAAAGATTTTGAGGCTGTCGTTTTGGCATCTCGAGCTTCAACCCCCTTTAATTAGTTTTTATTGAATTAAGATTGGGCCTGGCGGGGGGGTCACTTAAAAGGGCCCCCTTAAAAGTGCTTCTTTTTGAGCCATTTTTTTTTTTCCCCTTGGCTGAAATTTTTTTTGGGATTTTTTTGTCTTCCCTGGAAGACCAAAGTCAGGACCCTTTTTAATGTCCTGGGGGGAGGGAAGGAGGTTGTCACTTGGGAATTTTAATTTTAATGGTTCCATCCATTACCCCATTGTTGTGGTGAAGGTAGCCCCTCTCCCTTAGCAGAAAAAACACCCAAAAAAAATGTATCCCCCCCCATGCCTGACAGTTGGGGTTTGGTTTGTTTTTTGGGTCTTAAAGGCCCTTCTTTTTGAGCCATATTTTTTTGCCTTGGCTGTATTTTTTGGGAAATCTTTGGGTCTTCCCTTGATGGAATTAAGGGGGACCCATTTTTAATGCCCTGTTGGAGGGAAGTAGGTTGTCACTTAGGATTTTAAAGTACATGGCTCCATCCATTATCCCATTGATGTGGTGAAGTAGTCCTCTGCCCTTAGCAGAGAAACACCCCCAAAAAATAATGTATCCACCCCCATGCTTGACAGTGGGGATGGTGTTCTTTGGGTCATAGGCAGCATTTCTCTTCCTCCAAACTTGGCGAGTTGAGTTAATGCCAAAGAGCTCAACTATTTTCTCATCTGACCACAGCACCTTTTCACAATCACTCACAGAATCAACCAGGTGTTCATTTGCAAACTTTAGATGGGCCTGCACATATGCCTTCTTGAGAAGGGGGAACTTGTGGGCACTGCAGGATTTGCGGGCCCTGCAGGACTGCAACCATTACGGTGTCATGTGTTACCAATGGTTTTCTTAGTGACTGAGGTCCCAGCTGCCTTGATATCATTAACAAGTTCACTCATGCAGTTGTAGGCTGATTTCTAACTTTCCTCATGATCAAGGATACCCCACGACGTAAGATTTTGCATGGAGCCCTAAATCAATGTCGTTTGACAGTCATTTTGTATTTCTTCCATTTTTTTACTACTGCAGTAATAGTTGTCTCCTTCTCACCCAGCGTCTTACTTATGATTTTGTAGCCCATTCCAGCTTCGTGCAGGTCTATGATCTTGTCCCTGACATCCTTAGAAAGCTCCTTGGTCTTGCCCATGTTGTAGAGGTTAGTGTCTGATTGATTGATTGAGTCTGTGGACAGACTCAAAGATGACTATTTAAGACAGCTGTCTTTAATGCAGTTAACAAGTTGATTAGGAGCGTCTAAGTGGTCTGTAGATACCAGAACTCTTAATGGTTGGTAGGGGATCAAATACTTCTTTCTCTCTGCAAAATGCAAATGTATATAATTTATACAACATGATTTTCTGCATTTTATTTTGGATATTCTATCTCTCAATGTTAAAATTAACCTACCCTTAAAATTATAGACGGTTCATGTCTTTGTCAATGGGCAAACTTACAAAATCAGCAAGGGATCAAAGTCTTTAGTCCAGCCATTGAGCTGTAATTATGGCCTTGCTGTGTTTTTGTATTTTAAGATAAGAAACAGCAAGTAGTGTTTCCCCCACCCAAAACCCTCTTCTTTAACCTTTTTAAAAAACCAGAGAGGGTGGCTGGTAACTTATGAGACTTTGTAAAAAAATCAAAAAATTGTTTAAAATCTGAAAGAAAGTGAAGTTATAAAAATTTGGTTGGTGTTGTAATGTTTTCTGATTTTTAAATTATTGCTATAATTGCCTAAAAAATTTAATAACCTTTAAATAGGAAAAGGGGCACATCATAAAACCAGTAAAAAGCAGGAAGGTTAATAAAATAAAAAAATGAAAAAAGTTTAAAAAAAAAAATAAAAAAAAAATTAAAATATGATTTTTTATATGTATTTAAATACCAAGAATAGCATAAGGGGGATGGAAGGTTTGGCAAAAAAAACCATGCCAACACAAGGTTTGGGGTAAGTAGAAGGTTAAAAAGTAGGAAAATTGGGTTATTCTTAGTCTCTCTAAAATGGGGGGTGTATGTTCTCCGGGTTTCCATTAAAAAGTGGATAGGTCTTTTCAAGGAGAGTTTGTCTCTCCAGGGGGTTGTCCCCCCTGGATTAATGGGTCTTTCCCCCCACGAAAATCCCCTCTAGGGTTCAGTCCCAATCATTGCAGCTTCAAGAGAATCATCATGCAAATCTGACAAGGGGCAGTGCTGTTTAGTCAGAGGCACGTTAAAACCCTATCTTCTTAGCCACATGGGAGGGACCAGAGGGGAGGAAGGATTACCCCAAAAGAAGAAGATCTCATTTGAGCTTTGCAGGATTTTTTGGTTTTAGAATTCGTGGGGCATATTGCCCCCCCAGCCCTCTGCCCATTGGGCCCCATTTTTCCTTTGGCCCCCAATACCTTTAAAAATTTAGGATTGTCCAGTGCATTGGTGTAAAGGCGGCCCCACTTTTTCTGATGGAAACTACTAAGGATTTATTTGGTTGGAGGATCACTGTTCCTGTCATTTTCACTGAATGGGTGTGCTGGGGGCGTTTTTAACATGATTTTGACCACTGCATTGTATTCCATTTGCCCTGAAAAATGAGGCCTAAGGATTTTAAACCCCTACTCCTTTGTCTCCTCCTGTCATTTCGCACCCCCCATCAAGGGCACCTGCCCCAACTTAAGCAGGCAGTTGAGGGAGAGGTCACATACAGAGTGTGCCCCAAGGTACAAATACCAACGTCATTTAAATGCAGCCCCCTTTCATGGTGCGGATGGGGAGGCTGGGGTACAAATATTTTGAGTGTTGCTGCCGTAACAGAAAGACGTTAAGCCATGGCTTTGCTTCCCCCTCCGTCTGCCCCCTTTTCTGGCCATGTCTCACCGAGGAGCAAAACAGAGCAACAATAGTTTGGGAACTGGTTTTGGCATAAAATTTTTAGATAGCAGCCATAGTGACTGCTTTAGGGCCCAGATTTTCGGGGGGCCCACTCAGCTACAAGAACATTCCTTTTTGTAAAGAACAAGTATCTCCTCTCCAACACCGCTATGTAGGTGGTGGGACCCCATCTCAATTTGCTATAAGGATCTATGAATTCTAGTTATGCCCCTACGTAACAGTCTTTATTTACCTTTGTCTGCATGTTTAGAGCTAACCATTAAAATGAAAATACCTATTCAAGGATTTAAAGCTTTCTACTCATGGGCTGAAAAAACCTGGAAAGACATTGTAATTGATATAATTAGTGATGGTTACCCAGCATACATACAATCCTTGGTCCTTTGGTCCTTTGATCCTTGAGCATTAATTTGAATTCATTTGAAAACTGTCTTCTATTGATTTGTTTTGTTAAGCTCTAATTCATAAAAAAGTCTCTGCTCTTACCAACCCCCGCCCATGAAAACTTTATACCCATTGTTTTACATTAAGTTCTAGTGCAATGCTATTTTATCATTGAATTAAATAAAAAATATAACATATATGCCAGAGAAAGGGCTTGGAGTGGTTTAATAATTGCAGGATGTCTAAGACGTGTTCTTTTGGGCCAAATTGTATGCATTTTAAAAATATTTATATATATTTATTGCTGTGGTAAAATACTGCAGTGGCAAGAAAACTTGACCTTACACTTTTCTTCATCAAATAAAAAATGATAAAGACATCATCTTTGTTTAATTTGTGAATTACAAATGAAATATAATCTATGTGTTTAAAATGATTTATAGCCTTTAACATATAATAACGTTCATTAAAGCAGACGCATGTTAAAATGTAAATCATGAATCAGTCAGATTAGAAGCCACATACTGCAAAATGTGTTTATGCTACAGTATGTAAATTTAGTTATTGGTCTAATTCAGTACCATTAAAACATTTTTGTAAAGCTCCATAAAAATGACCCATTTGACATAAAACAAGAACCAGCCAGGTACGTTCTTAATAACATGGGAGATCCCCCATAGCTATCATCTAATTCAAGCGTTTTTCATCCAAAGTTTACATATGTCTCTTGCAATTTAAATTCCCCATGTATCCTCAGGGAGTCTTTATATGATTATATAAGCAAAAATAAATATATGCCTTTCAGTGTTTTAGCTCCTTGTAAGAAGGGTTAATTTGAAAAATAAAAGGTGCAAGGCAGAATTCATGTGGAGAATGACAGAACACTTTGTCCAGCACAGCTTTGGCTGGTTGTTACAAGCGTCAGGACATTAGACGCAACAAAAGCTGGATTGGCAGTATCATCAATCACCTGCATGACAGTCAACTTCAGTTTGTTTGTTCCACTCTGCATAATAAGTGATTGGATCAGGTTTAATTAGATATTGGGTAATCAATCATTGCCAACAAGGCAAACCAGCGTGGGATCTAGCTGCCGGAAGAAGGAAAAAATAAAGAGCTTCTTGTCATCTACATTGGGCGTAATATGAGAGTATTGTGATAATATTAGATGAATAGAAATAGAATAGTCCCAAAGTTCCCTGAATAGATAGATGCATATATACATGTATATAATGCATCTATCTATATAGAAATATCTATAGAAATTATGACACAAATTACAGATACAAAAACCATAAGAATATGTTACTTTCTACTACAAATCACTGATCACTAATATGAACACTACTGATGATTTTTGGATGTTAAACCATGCAGAGTGCTACATGCTAAATGTTTTATCAAAGAGATGACTAAACATGTAATTTTAGGCCTTTTTCACACAGCAAAACCATTTTCAGGAAGTGTACAGAAAACATGCAAAGCATCTAGGTTAGAATAACTTTATTATTAGTATTCGAAGCTATTGCGTTGGCTACGAGAATCGATCGATAGTCGATAGTCGGCCGCTATCGATAAGGTTTTTCGATAGTGAGCAATCGATTATGCGCGATGACCATTAAAGGTCTTATGGAGAGCAACAACACCTTCATTATTACACCCAAACAAGGCTGAGAAGCTGAAAATTAACATCCCCACAACATTCAAATTGGATACGTTCTACATCTTAGGCAACACACATAGGTTATAAAAGTCACAAAAAAAAAGGTCACCAGAACCATTTACTATCCCTGTCTTGTAACCACAGCCTGACCCTTAAACCTGCATCACACCCACAAATTAAAAAGTGCCAGAAGGCAGTATGATTTGAACCATCATGTTACTTAACTGGACATTGAATATCCCTGTCCTGGAACGCAGCAAACCGCCAAACCCCTGCATGACCCCACATTTAAAAAAGTGCGGAAAAAGGATCTTTCAAATCCACCAATTTAGTTGAAACTGGGAACCTTGACTATACCTTTCCTGGGCCAACAGCATGACCCCAATTCCTGCATGAACCCCCACATATCAAAAAGTGCCGGAAAAAGGAGTCTTTCAAACCACCATTTAATTTCACTGGACAATGACTATACCTGTCATGGGCCACAGAATGAGCCCCAAACCTGCATGACCACCCACAATAATAAAAAGTGCCCGGAAAAAAGGAGTCTTTCAACCACCATTTTAAGTTTCATCACTGGACTTTGACCTATACCTGTCCTGGGCCACAGCAATGAGCCCCAAACCTGCATGACCCCCACAAATAAAAGAGCCGGAAAAAGGAGCTTTTCAACCACCATTTTAGTTGAACTGGACATTTGACTAATACCTGTCCTGGGCCACAGCATTAAGCCCAAACCTGCCTTACCCCCAAATTTTAAAAAGTGCCGGAAAAAGGAGTCTTTCAACCACCATTTTATTTCACTGGACATTTACTATACCTGTGCCTGGGGCCACAGCATGAGCCCCAAACCTGCAATGTCCCCCCACATTTAAAAAAGTCCTGGGAAAAAAGGATTCTTTCAACCACCATTTTAAGTTAAACTGGACATTGACAACCTGTCTGTCCACAGCATAGCCCCAAACCTCATAGAACTCCACATATAAAAAGTGCCGGAAAAAGATTCTTCTTCAACCACCAATATTAGTTTTCACAGGACAATGACTATACTTCTGGGCCACACATAGCCCCAAACCTGCATGACCCCCCACATTTAAAAAGTGGCCGGAAAAAGGATTCTATCAACCACCATATTTAGTTGAACTGGCCTTGACTACTACCTTTCCTGTGCCACAGCATGAGCCCCAAACCTGCATGACCCCCACATTTAAAAAGTTCAGGTAAAAAGGAGTCTTTCAAACCACCATTTTAGTTGAACCTGGACAATGACTATACCTGTCCCCCTGGGCCACAGCAGACCCAGGGCCGATTACAGTGGGAGCGGTGAAAGCCCAGGCTGGGCTCCGTCATCTATTAACACGCATGTTAAATGAATGCCCTGATGACGCAGGCAACGAAAACTGTTCGTGCTGACGCAGAGTAGCGGAAGCGAAGTGTGAGAACTCCCAGCCTTCCTCTGTAACAACAGTCAATACCTGGGTAGCGCTTGCCCCTCCGAATGAGTGTGGACCAATTGACTCACTTGGAAATACGGGGTTAACGCTCCTGTTACCCCCAGGTGCCCTTTTTTTTGGCATTCTTTTCTCATTTATCAACTGCTGGGGAAAATGTCTCTGTACTTGTTCTCTGCCCGTGCTCCATACCCCATGTCCTCTGAATAACCTACATCTGGTCAAGTTTTCCTGAACCTCCTTGTACAATTCAAGGAATTTTTTTACCAGCTATTTGTACATGCAAGTTTTTTAGTATTTAATTCTAGAAAACACATTTTTAAAATAGGATGGAATCCCCCCAAATGTCTTTGTTTCTCTTTTTTTTAATTGTATTAAAGGGGTTGTCTCAATACAGGGATTGATAGCTATGTTAAAGATCTTGCAAAAACAAGTCATTTTGCAATATGTGTCCATTAACAGTGCCTACCTATTCCTGTTTCTGACAGCACCATCACCCTTGAGCCACTCTTGCCCCTTGGACAAGGAAACAAATGTCGTTAGAAACAACATTTTTTAAATGGACCTGTAGTATAGCTCATTCAAAGCAAAATGCCCCCAAAAATCAAAGCATGACCCCTTGAGCCACTTTGGCAATTGTGAAAACAAATGTCTTTAGAAAAACAATTTTTATAATAGGACCTGTAGTTATAGCTGCATTTCAAAAGCAAAAGCCCCCAAAAATTCAAAGCATGACCCTTGAGCCACTTTGGACAATTGTGAAGAGCAAATGTCATTAGAAACAACATTTTTTTATAATAGGACCTGTTATTGCTGCATTCAAGCAGCATGACCCAAAAAATTATAAAAATACTTCTCAGCCACTGTTAAAAATTTGTGAAGGGGGAAATGCCACTTAGAAGCCACATTTTCTGTTCCAAAGGACCATGATTAAATTTCTGTATCTCACAGCTACAAGACCCAAAAATTATAAATATGACTTCTCAGCCACTATTAAAAATTGTGATGGAGAAATGCCACTTAAAAGCCACATTTCTGTTCCAAAGGACCATAATTATTGCTGTATCTCACAGCAAAATGACCCCAAAAAATTATAAATATGACTTCTCAGCCACTATTAAAAATTGTGAGGGAGAAATGCCACTTAAAAGCCCCATTTCTGTTCCAAAGGACCATAATATTGCTGTTCTCACACAACATGACCTCAAAACCATTGACAAAGCAAAACTTCTTAAAAATAAAGTGAGTAAATGGAATACGTGTTGTCATTTAAACCTTGGTGTCTTTTACAGTCTCCCCACAGCAAAACCAGCAAAATGAACTGTTGGGAAAAGAGAATAAAAATTGCAGTAAGAAATGATCATTTTAAAAAAATTTTTTCAAGAGGACCATTTCTGTTTGAAAAGGAATGTGAAGTAGACTGGCAACTAATCGTGACCTCGGCAATTGGGGCCACAACTCACAAGATCCATGCCTGATTCATCTTGATGAAAGTCCCAAAAGATCCACATTATTCTGTGGAAAAACCGGATGCGTTTGTCTGTAATGACTCCTCCACTGTGCTGAAGGTCCGCCCCAGATATGACGCTGGCTGCTGGGCAGGACAACACCTCTATGGCGTGACGATCCAGCTCGTGCAATTCGTCCATTTTGGATACCCAGAAGTCTATTGGGTCCGGAACACATACAAAAAACATCGGTGTTGAGACGCAGATAGTCGTGCACCATGATCTTAAGCTGGTCTCTGTGTGTTGGATGTGTGCCCTGCATTGCATGCGTTGGTGAGGTGTTAAACAAAGATTGCCAGAGGTCACCCATTAGGCTTCTGCCACCTTGCCTGCTGCTGCCGCTACGCCTACTTGGCACTCTACTGCTGTCACGTCGCTGATGTTGTTCCACCGTGACATTTGGGAACGTGAAGCAGAGGCAACAGATGTCTCCAGTTGATCAATCAGCAAGGTCTCCATTTCCTGCATTTTACTCTCTATTTGGGTGGGTGGAAGGAAAGTGCTGAGTTTTGTTTTGTACCGGGGATCCAGGAGGGTGGCCACCCAGTAACTGTTGTTCATTTTGATGGCCTTAATGCGAGGATCATGTTGGAGGAAATGGAGCATCCAAGCACTCATGTGAAGATGGAGCCTTGATTTCCACAGCCTCTGGGTCGAGGGCACTAGCAAACTGATCTTCCTCATCTTCCTCCTCCGCCTCAATTCGCGCCAACCTCTTTCCAAGGCAGGGACGTCGGTAACATGGGTGTCTAGGAATACCTCCTCCTCCTCCTACTCCGCTGCCTCCGGCACAGCTTCAACACAGCCCTGACTTGCCTGAGATGATGCACCCTGAGAGCTGATGCGCCACCTTGCACTAGCTCTGGACCCCGAACCACTGCCTAATGAAGACCGATGAAATTGTGAAACTGTCGGGCCTTGTGGATTTGACGGAGAGAAAGGCTCCGTGTCCGCATCTGTGTCCGTCTCCTCCTCCGTCGCTGGCGGGACCTGTTGTTTCAGAGTGTCCAACGATCGTTCCAGAACTATGATCACCACTATGCTCATGCTCGTACATGGGCATTGTCCGCATGTCATTTTGGTGGCTGTCTTTAAAAACTGGATGGTTGGTGCAGAGCTCTTTCACCAGCCCTCCACTCTCGGGTGGTCAACACCGAGGTCGCACCGTGCTTGTCAGGCCATGTGTCACTTCGTACTGCGTATGGCATTGCGCTGCGCTCAATCGCTGGAGCATGTGGAGGGTGGATTTTTTGCAGCGTGTTGCACGGTCAACATGAAACGGTGCTTGGGAGGCCCGAAGTGCGCTGCAAGCAGCCAGGCGGGACGATGCAGGGTGCGGAACGGGCGGAAGTGCGAACTTCAGACTTGAGGCCTTTCTCAGCAGGCATTCTCCCTGCCCGGGTAGCTCTTTAGAAATTTCTGGACGGACAAGGTTCATGTATTGTGCCAGGCAAGGGATGGGCTCCATCCTACCGATTTTAAGGGCGGCCTGCAGATTTACCCTGTTATCCGCACCACCACCTTGCTGGCACAGGTTCTTTGGCACACAGCCAGCGCTCGGTCTCGTTGCGGAGAGCCGCTCACAGCTCCTGACTGTGTTGGATGGTCTCCAAGGAAGATAATTTCAAACATGGCCTGGTTTCTTGGGACGAGATGCCTCCAGAGTACTTGGGGGGAATAGATCCCTGCACCTTCCTGCCGTTTTGTTAAAGAGCTAGTGCGCTGAGCCTGTAGAGCAACCGTTCACCCCCAGGGACATCAACCAGTCACCCAGTGAGTGTCACAGAGTATAGCGGCCTTGGCCGTGGCTTATAGTCCATGTGTCGGTGGTCAGATGGACTTTCGGGACACAGATGCAGACATCGACTTGAATTTAGATGAACTGGTGGCCAGGGCAGGGATGGCTTTTTGGTAAAAGGAAATGCCTGCTCGGCATCTGGTATTGGGGGGCAGGCATGGGCCATGTCGTGGCGGAACCCATTGTGTCCACCAGACGGAAGGCAACATTTCCAAGTCCAAAAGCCTCGGCAATGCCGACATTCAGGTTTAGGCTTTGGGATTGGGTTGGTTTAAGTGTTCTTCTGCTCCCAAATGGAGACAGAAGGTGGCTGCTAGACTGGACGCTGTTACGGCGTGAGGTCAGTCAAAAAATGGCGGAAGGGAGAAAGGGGTAGGATGGGTCTCTGGTGGTGTTGATGGTATGGGGCGACGGTGGAAGCTGAGCGGAGGCTGATCCCTGATCATGACTCTGAGAGAATGGGCAGCTGAGGAACTCTTGGTGGGGGGAGGAGGCGGAGGACAGTGGGTGTATACAGAGGTTGGAGCCGGGTTCGGTTGGCTTTTTTGGCCAAGTGTTGCCTCCATTTAACCAGCTTCGCTGATTGACAAAAGACATGTTGGTGGGGTTAACCCCCAAAGGTTCTTGTCTACTTTGCTTTTACGGCAAAAGGCGGCATTTGACACCCTGGGTAAATCAGGGGCTTGTCAAGAAGGCCCAGGCTTGAAGGTCCTGGCCCTTTTTTTGACGGCGAAAGCGAGGGGGGGGGGTTTTGCGCTGACGTGGGGGGAATCATATCACGGACTTTGCACCGCCCTTTTCCCTTTTGAGGCGGAACCCGTACTGAATACCCATGTTTTCCCTCCCCCCCAGTGATAAGCGCTCGCAAGCAAATTTGTAAAAAAGACCAGTTGGATCCGCAATGTGTATCTATCATCAACAAGGTGATTGGTCCTGACATCTGACCGGGAGTGGGGCTACAAGAAAGAGGCTGAAAGGCTTGCCGACCCCCGGGGATTTTTCCCGATTGACCGGCTTCCTCTCCTCCTCTGATGGCATCAGAAAATGGGGTTCAGAGCAGAGAAAATCTCCTCTTTGGCCTTTTGATCTTTTAACACCCTTCTGACCCCAACCGCATTTTGTCTCAAAAAGGGCTTCAAAAATGGATTTTTCCAGTGGGGTACCAAGTTACATTTGGGGTGCTTCATTTGGACGGGGTGTGGTAAAAGCTGATGACGACATTTTGGCCGTGACTGGAGGAGAGGAGGTAAGACTCTGGATCAGGTTCATTAACATGAAGGGGAAATTTTGGGGACGCTGTTCGTTTCTGAATTCACAGGGCCCGACCCCGCGATGAAGGCCTGGGTCCCAATACGTCCGCGATGGTGTTGTCGCCAGCACTGGAAGGACACCTTCTTCGTCCCTAAACCCCCATGTCCCACCCCCTCTTTTCCGCTTCCACCTGAATTTTGCCATGTTCAAAAATAAAAATTTGAGAAGGTATGGAAGGTTTTGGAAAGTTTTATTTTTAAAAAACGGCAAATCACAGCTATTCTCAAATCCCTCAAAAACAAACAAAATTGCTGGATTCAAATTTTTTGCAAAGTAGATCTTCAACAAAAACTGGGGCCCGCGGCAAGTGAAAAAACACGTATTTGAATGTATTCGTAATAAAAGGTATTTTTGGAAACCTTTAATTCACCTGTGGTGACTACAAAATTGTGATTCAAATTTTAAATGCAAAGTAATCTATCAACAAAGCTGGCCTGCCCAAAGTGAAAAAAACGTATCTGAAATGATTCGGATAAAAAAAGGTTTTTTGGGCCCCATCATTTTACCCGTGGTGACTACAAAAAATTTCTTATTCAAATTTAACTAAAGTAATCTACAACAAAGTGGGCCCGCGCCCAAAAAGAAAAAAAAAAAACGTATCTAAATGTATTTTTGGGTAATACAAGGTATTTTTGGCCCTATCAAATTTACCTGTGGTGACATTTTAATT